>SGPL01000460.1:10301-26349 GCA_004802705.1 Bondarzewia mesenterica
CNNATNNGCCNNNNTNNNCNGNNNTNNCNGANGTNGNNNANGNTGGAAAGNNTGNGNATNNNGNTTTTGCGNTNTTNGCNNTNTNCGCAATNNNCGACAGANNNCNNNNGATCTTGGGTCGCTCTTTCGAAGTTTCCTCCGCGAACTACACAGGGCCATTAGCATCAAGATATAAATCAGAATGCAATGCAAACGGAAGCGAGGCCGACGCACTTGGCGTTTTTCGTTCTGTGCTTCCACCCTCTTCCTGAGAATCTCTCCAATCCTTTGCCTCTCGTGCAACTCCTTCGTGACCAACCGGAACTGCGTCATCAAATTCTTCACCGTGATGGGGCGCTCCCGCCATGGGCGCATAATCACCATCCGCTGGAATCCGGTCTTCTTGAGCATATCGACATATAGTTCCTCTGCATGATATGCCAGACGAATGTCGTGATAGGTCACGCCCGGTTTTAACGCACGCTCGCCGATCATGGCCGACTCAGCCGCGATTTGCGATTCGTGGGGCAAATAACCCGAGTGTGTATGGCAGAACATGAACAGTTTGTCGTTTGTGAATTGAATCATTGGATGGTGCTAGCGCGATAAATCAGCGCGAAGACGTCAGTGTACCTACTTCAAACTTGGATGAAAACGCACCTTCACTTTGATTGTGAACTGTGTGAAGTCGGTCACAAATTGCATGAGGGCATGATCGTTGGGGAATACAAACAACTTCCTGAGGGCAGGGACCACCATATCCTGCTCGACCCAATGAAAAGCGAAACTCCAACCACGATGATACAATGGTTTAATGTATGTTTCGATGTCCTCGTTGTTTACGAGGAAGGCTGGGTACGAAGGTCTGGCTGGGGGAGGAGGAAGAGGGTAGAACTGGTCGCCATTTGGTGTAGGTCTATTCGAGTTCCCATATTCTTCTGCGGATTCGGCATCGTCGAACTCGAGTTCGGCTATTTCGGATGCTCGATGTACGTCCATAGGCGTAAAAATATTCCGTTTAAACACAAACGGGGGCTTTTCAGGGTCTGAAGTGTCAGTCTCAGGGTCTGAGGTGTCAGACATGCACCTGCGTCCGTGGAGGGCAGGAACCAGTGCGGCTCTTTGACAAAACCCATAGGTGGCGGGTCTTGCTGCAGAGAATAGGCGTGTCGCTCTAGCGTACATGGGAGACGGTAACAAGTTTTGTTTCTTCTTAAATAGCTCGAATTCAAAGTCGCAAGCATAGTGTGATTACGTCAGATCATTTGGACGGATTTGTCTTGTGAGACTGAGTGAGTGTAGCTGATGTAGTCTCCGTTGCGGCCTACACAGAAGACAGTCATTCTGTGTTAGGAGGTGAGTGCATCTCCACCGTCGATTCCGGGCTCGCCTACTTGGTATCTAGTACAATGTGTTCTGTTCTTTCCATGTTCTACACTCTAAGCCAATGATTTCGGCAAGCCTTCGGACCCCAGTAAAGCTTCCTCTTCTCCAAGCCTCCTCGGTCCATCTCCAACTCTCGTATGGATCAAACCCTTCACGGCACCAATCTCAAATTTTTTTGCCACGGCGGAATTGAATCCGTCCACAACTCTTCCCTCCGTGACTCCAGTGTTCCCAAACAAACCAAACGGATCCTTGAATGGTTCAGCCTGGGGGAAATAGTTAACGATCAACTCCACAATCTCTTTGATGTTTTCCTTGGGCGCGTAGATAACCGCGTTCGGACCCGCGTCGTATGTGTACGCAGCCTTGATATTTCCTCCACTCTCGACGGACACGCGATTATACTCCGTAATCAACGCAATGATCGCGCGGCTAACATCGTTCATGTAGAAAATTGGAGGATCCGTATCCAGCGCGACAGCATGAAATTGATTGGAGTCCTGCATAGTGATGCGGGCAAAGGTGTCAAAGTCCTTTGCGATGATTGCTTGGGAGATGGCGCGCATACGTTCGGGGACAACGTGTTTGATTCGATGTTGGAGGAGTGGGGAGGTCTCGACAGTGCGCTGCATGCCGGACGTAGAGGAAGTGCCCTTCTTGACGTCGGAGACAACGCAAATCAGGGCGTGGATATCTGGCCAATGTTCGCGCGGGGCAATTTCAACAGCGAGAGAGTCGGAGCCATCTGGTAAGCTGCCTTGCTCCCATGCTACGAAACCACCAAAGAGAGAGCGGCAGGCAGACCCGGATCCCTGGCGGGCGATGAGAGAGAGCTCCGATGGGGATGCGGGAAGGGCATAGAGCGCTGCGAGGGAGGCGACTAGCGCCGCGAATCCAGATGCAGATGAGGCGAGACCAGCGGCCGTAGGAAAATTGTTGCGAGAGCAAATGTGGACGGGGAATTCAGATAGCTAGAGGGAAACAACAGTCCGATAAACAGTGATTGTCGGAGGAAGAAGAAGCTTACCTTTGGCTCATTAGAATTCTTCTCCATCTCTCGTCGCAAGCGCTTCATCTCGCTGATGCAAATAGCAAGTCGACTGCCCTCCTTGATTTCTTCCTCTTTGCCATTGAGCCAAAGTCTGTCCCTCTCGAATGAAGGGTCAGCACGAGAGGTAGTCGTTGACCTGAGATGATCCTGATCCAAGGTAACTGAAAGAGAAGAGTTGGTTGGGAGGTTCAACTTTGTGTCTCTCTTTCCCCAATATCTAGGAGGCAATGGTAAGGTTGATCGGTGGTGTGACTGCAAGGCAGACTGACTTGATGCAGGCAATGTTGACTGGGGCTGAGGCGGTAGCTTGAAAGACGGTCATGATGAAGATCAGGTAGGCTGCGATAGCAAAGGAGAAAAGGTTCTACAGGCCAGAAGGCGACGAAGGAAACCTTATGTACAGTTGGCTATCGCGAAGAACACGCTCCTGGTGTAATGCACAAGTAAATGGTCTCATTATGCATCAGGATCTCCGATTCGCCTTGTACGGTGGCTGAGTCATGTCATTTGTGTCACGGGCGTCGGTCACGGCGTTACTTCCTTACCTGACGTACTTACGTTTCCCAGTTGGAGCGCCGACCGACAACCACAGTTCTTCCAGCACCGCCATCGACGACGACGACGACCAAGACATCTTGCACTGCCCTCTTCGGCACATTCCCTTTCAGTGCACATCTTCTCTATTCTTGATCTACATCTGCCTTGTCGATTGACTCTTACTCCGTTCTTGTCTTCTTCCACTGTTTCACAATCTTTCCTCCCTCTCTTCGTCCTCAAGACTAGAGTTCCCTCTGGTCTCCGACGACCGCAGGCAGCCGCCTCCTCAGCAGCACTGTTTCAACCACCCAATGCGATGTTTTACCCTCAGCAATCCCCAGGCATAGCTCACAAGCTCCCGACGCACCATGANCAGTCTGCTTGGGCCCGCCCCACACATACCTTTGGTCCCCACCCTCCGCCCCCTTCCCCCGGATATCCGCTGTACGCCAATGGAAACGTTTGGGCATATGCAGCACCACATTCCTCCGCTACAGCACCATCACCAGACTTCATTGTCACACTACCCATCTCCCCCGACAAACGGAAACGTGAACGTGCATGGTCATGTCGGCCTCGGACAGGCATCACCTGGCAGCGCTGCAAGTCAAATAATTACGCCGCACTGGCAACAGCAGTTGTTGAAGTGCGAGGTACGTTGTATCTCTTTGTCCCCTATTCATGCCGTCGAATCAGTATGTCACGACTCATGCTCTTGTTTTTTCCCATCATTCCTTCAGATGATTCGCGCCTCTCGATCACCCCATCATCGTGCTCGTGCCAGCGCCATGGCTTCTCGAACTGTCACAAAGTCTGCTATTCCTATCACGAATCCCAACAAACCACCACCGCCAGAACCCAATGGAATTGGAAAGGATGGGGATGGGGATGGGGGAGAGTCAACAGCGGGGACAGTGAATGGCACCGAACCATCTCCGAAGGCGGCTGGTGCGAATCCAGTAAATCACCCTTCGTCGACGGTCGGGCCAATCGCTGAAGCACCTCGGCCAACTGCTCAAAGACCACCACCGAATACGTGGAACTCTTTGGACATGGGGGGGCGTTCAGATTAAGAATCTTCCGCCCACATCCGGGCTTTTCTCCTTCACCTTCCTCACCAATCTTTACCTCAACCACAATGCTCTTAACCGAATTCCTCCCGAAATTGCGAAGCTACGCCATCTTGAGCTTTTAGATCTCTCAGGAAATAACCTCGTCACCCTACCTCGGGAGATGGGCATGCTGACCCAATTGAAGGAGTTGTATCTGTATGACAATCACATCTCGATTATCCCTCCGGAGTTAGGTAGTTTGCACCAGCTGCAGACGCTTGGAATCGAGGGAAATCCGATAGACTCCTCGCTGAAGGCCATAGTGCAGAAGGAGGGCACACCAGCGTTCATTTCGTACCTTCGCGATACCTGTCCTGCCCCTACCCCGCCTCCCGAGCGTCAATGGCAATGGCTCATCAGCCAACCGGAACGCGACGCTATGGACTCGGATCCAAACGTTGAGACGTTCAGCGTCCTTTGCTACAACATCCTCTGTGAAAAGTACGCAACGGAACGGCTCTACGGGTATACACCTGCGTGGGCGCTCGCGTGGGAATACCGCAAGGAGCTTATATTGGCGGAGCTTATCCATCACAACACGGATTTCCTTTGTTTGCAGGAGGTGGACAATGCCCAATACGAGGATTATTTCGTGAAGAAGCTGGCGGACTTGGACTACGAGGGCGTGTATTGGCCGAAGTCCAGGTACAAGACTATGAACGATACGGACCGACGGTTGGTAGATGGATGCGCAACATTCTTCAAGAAATCCAAGTACGTTTTCGATTTCCATGATGATTGTCTGGCGCGAGGGACTTATATTCTCTTTAGATACCAACTAGTAGAGAAGCATCTTGTCGAGTTCAGCGCGGTGGCCATGCAGCGGCAGGACTTCAAGAAGACGGATGACATGTTCAATCGAGTCCTGATTAAGGACAACATCGCAGTTGTTTGTCTGTTCGAGAATCGGGAGACGGGTACGCGGTTCATCATCGCCAACGCCCACATTCACTGGGATCCAGCATATCGGGATGTCAAGCTCGTGCAGGTGGCACTCCTGATTGATGAAGTTGAGAAGATCGCCAATCACTTTGCAAAATATCCGCCACGATTGCCTGCGCCGTCTCCTACGACGTCGTCACCGTCGTCACATGCCGACGATCCTGCGTCGAGGCCAGCGCCGATATACTCTGACGGCACAAAGATCCCTTTAATTGTTTGCGGTGACTTCAACTCCGTGCCTGCGAGTGGTGTATACGAGTACCTCTCCAATGGCGGCGTTCCCTCCGATCACCCCGATTTTATGTCGCACTCGTATGGCAAGTACACTTCAGATGGACTAAAACACCGTTTGGGACTCAAGAGCGCGTACGCGGGCATCGGCGAGCTGCCTTTGACCAACTATACGCCCAGCTTCCAAGGCCATATCGACTATATCTGGTATTCGACGGCTAATCTCGCTGTGAATGCCGTTCTGGGTGAAGTAGATAAGTCTTATTTGGAGAAAGTGGTCGGATTCCCGAATGCTCACTACCCCTCCGAGTACGTCTCGCTTCTTTTAATCTCCTTTGGATAGGCCGCTGACCATTGTTTTGCAGCCACGTCTGCATCATGAGCGAGTTTCGCGTGAAGCCGCCACGAGAACCGCAATCGCGTCCCCCACCCGTGTTTCCCAACTCACATTCATAAGAGGATCCCCTGCCTTCCTCCACACCCTTTCTCTATCCATTCTCTCAACTCCCCCCCTCTGTACATGTTAATCTGTTTTCTAAAGTGTTGATACAATTCATGCCTATACGTTTTACACTTTCTCCCCTTTCTCATCGGTCCCCACAATCCCCCCTTTCCCATCACAAACCCCCTCTCTTTGGCTTCGTGAACGATCCGTCTATCCGTCCGTGTCACATGTCATCGTTTGATTGATTGCTGTTCTTTTCTGGTTACTTTTTAAATTACTTCTCGTCAGTCTTGTAGCATGTGCGTGTATGGCTCTCTCTTGAAACAAATCTCCTTTGAAACCCTTAAGCTGCCGTAGCTGTCTGCGTGTGCATCTGTACCACTAAACCCCCTCCTGAATACTACAGTAACAGAGTGCTACAGCGCACTCCAGGAGACCTCTAGAGTAGGTTCCGGTTCACAGATGAGTCACGGTCTCACTCTCCGTTTTGATAGCATTGCTTGTTTCTTGTTTCGTTTCAGATCCCAATACTCTCAAAGCTTACCGCTATCATTGCATCAAATCTTCTATCCTATCTTGGTGATTTTATTAGTGCTTAGGCCTCTTTTGATTGAATAAGACAGCACGCACGTCCACGAGAAGAGAAAGTGCTTTTCTTTCCCCGTGACAGATGACGCGTCGCGTCTCGTGATCACTACGCGTCTCCCTCTCCCGCTGCCCTCTTCGGGTCTTCCTTTTCTTCATTCCTTCCTCTGCCCTAGCAAGTGAACCACTCATTCATCTCTACCATTATACCCATCACCTGTATCATGACATCCGGCATCAATACACCGAAACCGTCACTCACGGGTCGTCTTACTTACACCATCGCAGGTGCCTCAGAATCCAGCCATCGTTACGTCCCCGAGAACGTCTTGGTGAATGCGCCGGATGATCAGTCGAGCAGATGGAGTGGTGTTCATGAAGGCTCGAATGTGAAGCAGTGGCTACTTCTGAAACTTGAGTCCCTTAGCGTCGTCGGTCTGTATTCACTTTCAAGCTCGACTTGTTACGAAGGTATGCTTACATGCTTCGTCTCTTTAGAGAGTATCACCTTTGGAAAGGTGAGGATATCACTGTATACAATTGGATTTTGACGGTGAATCTTCATAATTTACTGTTCCAGTTTAACAAGAGTGCGTGACCATGTTACAGTATTCGTAGACCCATATTCGGACGCGCTCAATGTCCGATGGGCATTATAGACCATCCTTGCAACGTGAAGGAATTCAAAATTTACGTCGGTATGACAGAGGACCATATGACGGAGATTCTACATGCTGGTCTCAAGAACGACACGGTCCCCGAAACCTTTCCTCTAAGACATGTCAATAGCGCCGGTGTTTGCTTCCCCAGTCGCTTCGTGAAGATCGTACCACTCTCGTCTGTGTCTCTCATATTGCATACGACTGCTGCCATCTTGACACCGCCCTCTCTTTGTAGTGCGCATAGTCACAGCTTCCACGTTTCCATCTGGTTCCTTTCGCTCGCCGGCATCTCAGACGAGGCCTTCGTCAAGGAAGTGAAGCATGAGTACGATAAAGTCATACTTTTCTATATCAGTGTACTTGATTCTTGAGTGCTCACGATTTCCTTAGTATCGCGAAACGGCAGCGTTGCGTCACATTCTGAAGCACCTCCGCAAAACGTCGTTTCCTTGCACCATTCAAGTCCATAATAGCGAAGTCAGGCATCCAGATTGAACACCCACTTGTCACACAATTGTACGAAAGCTTCGTGTCAAGAGGTGACTGGGCAGAGGCAGAGGCCATTCTCAAGCGGGCATCTTCAGCAGGATTATTCGATGTCTATTTGCTTTCCACTCAACCCCACGCGGTATGGAGACGCCTCTATGGTATGAACCCTGATGGAGATGTTCCCTGTCGTCGAGGCGGGCATGCTATGTGCATGGACGACGTCAATGGGATGGTATACATCTTCGGTGGGTGGGATGGCCACAACTGTCTCGATGATTTTTGGGTGTACGTGATCGACGAGGACCGATGGCAAGCGCTCAGTCGCAGTGCTTCTCAAGATAAGAACGGGCCCGGTCCAAGATCCTGTCACAAAATGGTATTTGACCTCAAAACGGGAGCGATCTATCTGTTGGGGAGGTTGTCGGAGAGCGGCGGTATGGCTGAAGATACCTTGAACGCTCCCCGCGAACCAAATGCATCTTCCGTCGATACCAGTGCGGATATGCCTGGATCCACCACTCTTAATGCTGAATTGTATCGCTATCATACGAGAGGTGCGAATGCTGGGAGCTGGGAGCTCTTGTCCAACGATACAGCGGTGGGTTTGGCGCTTGGTCTCTCTGGACTGTGTCTGACTGCGTTTGCAGGCATCGGGCGGCCCTCCTTTGATATTTGATCATCAAATGGTCATAGATTCTGAAGCTCAATTCCTCTATGTTTGCGGTGGTCGCGTTAGCGACGGACGTTCCGGTAGTGCTACCTACAAGTATTCCGGACTCTATAGTTATGATATCGCCAACAATAAATGGCTACTACTCCAGTGAGTTTTCCCCGCTCTCGGTCCGCAGCTGTTAGTGAGCTTCGTGATCTTTAAGACCAAGGGGCAGCTCGGGCGCCACGCAACCTGCCTTGTCTCGGCGCCTCGGTCGGTGATCATCCTACGCTCACGTACAAAGCCACGACTGACCATAATGGCAAACAGGGCACTCTATGGTGCTCGACCCTAGAGGTCGCACCCTGTACATCTTCGCAGGCATGGAGGACGAGAGGTACCTGTCAGACATGTATGCCTACCACATCGACACCAACGTTGCCACGGAGCTGTTCTCCAACTTCACTGACTCGGGTGGGCCCGATGCCGCCTTCACCCAGCGAGCCGTGATTGACCCTGCGCTTCGAGAGATCTACGTGTAAGTCGTCAGACGACGAGGTCCTCCAGGTCGCCCCACCGTTGACATTGTGGTTTCACATATACACAGGTACTGCGGCTTGACTCGGAGTCATCTGAATTCCATCCCGCGTCTCAAGGCCGATTCTGCGAACTGGATGTACCGGTACGACGAGCAGCCAGGGAGATGGTCCAAATTTGCCCGAGGAGGCAGACGAGGACACGATGACGGACGGAGGTGGGGTTCAGCAGCCCCGGATACGATACGCGCATCAGGTTGTCTACGACACCCGGAGGAAGACCTTATATCTGCACGGCGGGAATGCCGGACGGCTACTGGAAACGGGCGAGCCTGACGATGGCAACAGCAGTGACGATGGATCGTCAGAACAAAGACTGGACGACCTTTGGAGCATGCAGTTGAAACGGTGAGTTCACTCAAAACATTTGCTTATCTCCTTCTGATGTCAATATACCAACAAGGCCTCACCCCGAAGAAATCGCTCGACGTGCTATCTACGAAGTTCGATGCCAGCAGTACGCCACCTCGATTGCTCATGCCGATCTACTCTCGACATGATTCTGACCAACGACGCCCCTCAGGTTCCGCGAGATGTGCAGCGACACGCCGCCCGTCAAGGCGCTCAAGTTCCTCCAAACAGAAGTGTCCGAGGTGGTCGACCACAGCAGTCCCGGAGAAACGAGCACGTTCCGCCACCTCCTCTCGCACCTCCTCTCTCAGCAGCAAGAACAAGACGCGATTCGCGACGACGACGGCCCGCTAGCTTTCCGTAGCTCGAAGAAACGGTCGAGGCAAGAACGGTCGACGGACGACATCCACATGACCACGTCCGACGAGGACGCCGCGATGGCGATGGAGGACACCGTCGACGTCGCGAGCGAAGGCAAAGACGACGTGGAACTGTTGTCGCAAGAGCGATTCGAGCAGCGGACGGAGGTGTTCGAGAGGCTGCTCGCGTTCTTCCCGCCCGACGCCAAGGAGCCCACCTCCGACTTGATCGACATGATCGACTGGTGCGAAGAGAGCGTGCACGATTGAGACTCTTTTTTGTATTTATGGTGTTACTGTCATGTGTGTGCCTGTATGTATATAGTGTAGCGGCTAGCCACGTCCTTGTGTTGTTTGTTTGGTGACCTCAGCTGTAATCCAACATGTTCTGTTGCGCTATGCACGTCGATCAGCACCTGTCGGTCTCGAGCACTTTCGGACACGGGGGAAAAGATGAGAGATCAACTAAGATGTTTCCATCATGATATGGATGGTACGATGAGTACGCGAACTTAAACCAAAGAAGAGCATCGTGATGAAAGGACTCACAAACTCACGATAAGCGCTTAGGGCAGAAACGATGAGATAAATCCTTGTGCAAAACGAGCCATCAGCACGCGATATCCTCCATCGAAGAACGAAGAAGAAGATCCGAAGAAAAAGAAAACAAGGTACGAGGTCTTCATCGGGCAGTGTGTGCCAGAGTTTGCAAAAGCTCATCGCCGCATCCGAGCGCGCGGAGCGACTATGTAACAACATTCTGCATCTCGAGACCATCCAACATCAGACAACTTACAAAAGGGCCGGCCACATGCTCACCTCGGAATTCAAAGCCGATACAGCATGCATGCAAAGTTTTGATTGGTGCTGAATCAATAAACCGACGACCGCCACGAGGATACTGTCCTGTGCGCTGAGCACCACATGATAAGTTGATTAGATCTTTCTCGCCTCCAAACTCACCATGCCAGCTGGCTCCAGTTCAGGGCTCGAACGATACGGCAGACTATTTCAAGACCGTCGAACGATCATGCTGGAAGGCTAAACCTAGGCGCTATGTACACGGTGTATGAGCCTTGTATGTCGCTTTACACACGCGCATGGGAACCTGATGGGAACGAGTGCGAGGAGGTGCGAGGTTGTGGATCGGAAGCAAATCAACTCTCTCTGACTAAGCAGGTATTTCAAACTCCGCGGAACGTTCGTTTTCATCGAGATTCGACGCTCCCACTTGACTCTGGGGAGTAAAATATTCAGGACTCATTATAATGGCCAGAACTGCTTCAAGCGCTTGTCTTTTCCCCACTGCATTCGGCTTAGTTAATACTCGCTAGGTTGGCCAAGTGCGCGTGCGCGTCTTCTAGAAAACACCAACCTGCTCCACCGTATCGCCAGCCGCTGTTGATTTGCAGAAGACTATAGGGCGAAGGACGATGGCCTTGCTCGTTTCTACAAGAACTTCAAGACATTACACCTTTCCTACAATGACGACGACATCGTCGAGTCACATTTGTTATTACAGGTTCATTGGTCTATACACAGATTACCGAAACGGGTGTCTTCACTACAGGTCGATCATCTCGGAGACACAGTCCGGGATCGACAGGCTCATCGTCGCTCAGTTGACATCACTGCCCGAGTTCCCGCCAAAGCCCATGGCATTCTTGGCCTTGTCCATCAAGGAATCCTACCAAACAAAAAGGCGGGGGAAATCAGGTAAGCTCTGCGGCCGGCCGAGCACCACAGCAGCCTAACATACCTGGTTGTCATTCGAGTTGCTCGAAAAAGTATCCGACACCTTCTGCGAGCCCGACTTTTGGTCCTGCAATACGCGCGCATACATAAAGGGTCAAAGGTCAGTACGTGGGGGGATCGAAAAAAAGACTGACTTGGGGTTGGAGCGTCGACGCGATATCGTCGTACGCGCCCTTGGCCTTGTCTCCGGCTTGCTCGGTCATAGACTTTTGCGAGTCAGGCTACATGATGCGATTTCCGCGCGAGAGCTCGGTGAGTCAATGCATCATACGCCATGCAGGCAATGACCGACCTTGAGGGCGCTCTGAGCCTTGTCGGTGACGGATTGACGGCCAGCATCGGACATGGTGGATGATGATGACGCGTGGAGGCGGTTTTCAAAAGTAAAAGTGGTTGGGGAGTCTGGGGAGGGGATTGGAGCGGGTTGGGTTTTTTCTGGAGGGCGAAACGGAGGTGTATTTATACGTTTTCTGGGTGGGTCCTGAGGCCAGGGTCTGTATGTTGGAAAGGCGATCCCTGCGACCATCGACGTCATCGATTCATGCCAGCTGGCATATACCTGTCAATAGTCGTCTTCCTCCACAGCACCATCGCGTGTGAAACGGTGAGTCCTCCTTGTCTTGGATGGCGCGTATGCATGCACCCGGCCGACGAGATACGATCCGGCATGCCTTGACCGATGCACGTCGCGATCTCGACGGCGGGGGCGATGGATCTGCCACTTAGCGCTCACCCAAAGTGGTCGACTGCACAGTTCGGATACAAAATCGTCCAACGACGGACAGTCTCAGATACATTTGTTTCTAAACGGTATCGAGTTTCCCCATCTTGGATTACGGTCCTTCTGAAATTCTGGGACACGGTTGAGTCCCCGCTAAATTTTTTTGACGGGAACAGGGTATGTACGAGTACGTTCTTCCGAGTGTTTCTAGGGACACGCCAGAGCAACAAAGACGTTCAAATATATTCATATTGTCCCAATTATGACTAGCAATACACGATTCCAATGTTCAATATTCAATACAGACAGATTCGGAAGGTCCAAACGTTGCGCTCAGGTGGACCTGTTGCCTCCGCCGAGGCCGACAGTCTCCTTGGCCTTGTCGAAAGTGGATTCCTATAAATCCCAATTAGCGTCGTCGGGTTCGCAACCGAACGTTCCATCCGATGTACCGTGTTCTCGTTCTGGTTGCCCGATACGGTGTCGCCCATTTGCTGACCCGTAGACTTTTGGCTCTGGAAAAGATGCGGAAAAGGCCGAGTGAGATCCAGGAAGGATGGGGATGGATGAAGGCGAACCTCGGGTTGGACCGTCGAGGAGATCGAGTCGGACGCGCCCTTCATCTTGTCGCCAGCCTGTTCGGTGGTGGACTTTTGAGAGTCGGGCTGGTCGGCAGGAAAAAGATCAGTACTGCGACGGGGATTTGTCGACGACGCAAGCGATGCGGACCTTAACGGTGGACTCGGCCTTGTCAGTGAAAGATTGGCGACCGGTGTCGGACATGTTGGCAATAAATGTGATGAGTTTGTTAACGGTGGATGAGAGGTTCTGAGGAAGGATGGGGGGTGGAGATGGAGTATTGGAGGGGTCTTATGCTTTTTTCTGTTGGAGATGGGACGTCATGGAGGGGATACGCGCCACTGTACGGTGTGAATCGACCTTGGCACCCGCCAGCAGTGACGCGTTGCTTGACGCGACGTGGTGTGATGAGCGGGTCGGTGCACGTGCACATCGGAGAGATCGACGACGACGTGTCCTCTCGGTCTCTCGGAAAGATCCGACGTTTATCCTCCAAATGCAATTCGATTGTCTGTGGATGCCGCGGATGCAACTGCCGGGCAACGTGCGTCATTACACAGCGAGGACCACTCGTGGTTGCTACAAAACCGAGTCTGCGAGGATTGATGAAGAGGACGGTGATGAACTCGATGATTGGGTAGAATGTTCTCGCAGGGCGCCAATGACAGAGCGAGATGGTTATAGAAAGAGCTCAGCCTCGGATTTGTGCTGGCATACTTTACAAACACGCAATTCGTTGCTTAGAGACTCGACCGTGTCGCTATATAACCCCCCTTTGTCTGATATCCGTGTCCTGCATAGATTCTCTCATCATGCCCCTCCTCGCATCTCTCGTCTCCCCAGATACCCCCATCTTCTCAACCCCTCCCACAAGCCCAATTCTCTCCGAACCCTCAGACTCCCAAATTCGCCCTTCTCTCTCTAGACGCAACAGCAGGCCCTCAAACCTCCGCATCGAGCAACCTCAAGCCGACTGGAACTCGGACATCATACTCGAAGACCAGTCCCCTCAGGCCTCTCTCAACGGAAAGACACAACCGATGCCACGCTCAACCACCCCGCGCGCATCCAATTCCAACTCCATCAACGGGGAGCTACGTCGACGTTCACCGGTTGACCCTGAATGGCAATGGATCCGCCGCACCTGACCACTCCTCACACCTCGCCGTGTCCTCTCCTTCCTCCCTCCACACAAACTCTCGCCCATATCCAAACCCGATGACCTCCCCTTGCTTCGTCCACTCCCACCTCGACAAGGGGCGCCTCGTTCACAGACTGGCTCAAACAGCGTCACGGCATCACTGCCGACGTCGCGTCGCACCCGGCCTCCAACACCCCTCGGCACCTCCTCAGCTCACTCCTTCCGGAGCCCATCGATACAGAACACTCGACAACGGTCAGATCGCTCCGATCCCGGGTAAGAAGGGTTGGGTCCAAGACAGTCATACGTTCGATGGCGACTTTGACGAGTATGACGAAGAGGAGGAGTCTGGCGGCAGTTTGACGAAACAACTCGCCGAGACCGCTGTCGGCGTTCGCGAGATGAGCAAGCAGCTCGGTGCGTCCTCACTCTTGATTCTTATCTTCTATATGTGCTCATAGGGGCGTACTTTCATTCGGACGTCGATCAGGCCGCGCGCGCATAAAGTCGTACATCCAAAATATCCTGATCGTGACCAAAGCGCGGGACAACAGGTTGATCCAGCTCACCCGCGAGCTCGCGGTCTACCTGATGAAGAAGCCGCGCAACGGAGGGCGTGGCCTCGTCGTGTGCGTTTTTTCCGACTCACTCTCACGGTGCTCCTCATCCGACGTCACTCTTGCAGTTATGTCGACCACCAACTGCGCACCTCCCGTCGGTTCGACGCCGCCGGCATCGAGCGCGATCACCCAGAACTGTTCTTGCCGTTCCCGCGCCGACGTTCTTCGAGCAACAATTCGTCCTCGTCGTCATCATCCACGACGCTCAACATGAGCTCAATGGGCGAGACCGGTCCGAGCGAGGACGGCCAACTCAGGTATTGGACGGCCGAGATGTGCAGTCGCAGCCCGCATCTGTTTGACTTTGTCGTCACTGTAAGCGAAAACCGCGTCTAGCCCGTTCCATGATTACACGCTCGCTGACCGATGACGCTCATCATTCACAATCTATCCTTTATCAAGCTCGGAGGCGACGGCACGGTGCTCTTCACGTCGTGGCTCTTCCAACGTATCGTGCCACCCGTGCTCCCGTTCGCGCTCGGCTCGCTCGGGTTTCTGACGAATTTCGACTTTGCGGACCACCAGGCGGTGATGGACAGCGCGATCGAGTCGGGCATTCGGGTGAACCTGCGCATGCGGTTTACGTGTACCGTGTACCGCGCCGTGCCCGCCGAGGAGATGCGTCGCGCTGGCAAGGGCAGGCGCAAGGCCGTCAAAAAGGGCGAGACGGGCGAGATCATGATGCGTAACCTCGAGAAGGGCGGGTGGGAGGCGCTCGAGGGCGGTTGGGGTGGCCACGAGACGCTGAGGGAGGGTCGCTGCCTCAAGGATAAGGAGATCATGTGTTTCACGACGCGGCCGGTGGAGAGCTTTGAGGTGATCAACGATCTGGTGGTCGATAGGGGTCCTAGTCCCTACGTGAGCATGTTGGAGCTGTTCGGTGAGCGCCTGGTCTTTTGCATGGAATCCCCCGTTCGTGCTCACGCGTCTTTTTGTGCGTATACAGGCGATGAGCACCACATGACCACCGTGCAAGGCGACGGTCTCACCATCTCGACACCGACCGGGTCGACTGCATACTCTGTGAGTCTGTTCCCGTAAGGTTTACAGACGGGCGCTTATACCTACTCGCGGTCCCCGATAGGCATCCGCTGGAGGCTCCCTCGTCCATCCAGAGATCCCCGCCATTCTCATCACGCCTATATGCCCGCATACACTCTCGTTCCGGCCCATGCTCCTCCCTGACAGCATGGAAGTCCGCATAAGCGTGCCTTTCAACTCGCGGAGCACGGCGTGGGCTTCCTTCGACGGTCGAGGACGTGTAGAGCTAAAGCGTGAGTTTCCCTCCCACCTTCGCGAGTCGGTTGTTCATGTTTAAAAATAAAACTTCATTTTTATTTTTATTGCAGAGGGCGACCACATCAAAGTGACCGCGTCCAAGTATCCCTTCCCCACCGTGTGCGCGGAGAAGCAGTCGACGGACTGGTTCCATGCCATCTCGCGGACGCTCAAGTGGAACGAGCGCGAGCGTCAGAAATCGTTCGTCGTCGTCGAAGAGGGTCCTGCAAAGTCGAGTCGGCGACGTGGGGACGGACAAGCGGGGGCGCAATCGAGCAGCTCGGGCGTGACGGTGTTGGCAAAGTCGGGGGGCGACGAGGAAGATGACGAGGAAGTAGAGCAAGGAGAACAAGACGAGCCGTCGGACGGGTCTTCTTCGGAAGAGGAAGAAGAGGAGAAGTTCGACATTGACGACTTGTCACCAGACGGGTCGACGACGATCAACATGCACCGGCCGTCGGACGTGGCGTTGGAGATGGCGCATATGAAGGCGCTGGAGCAGCAAGGCGTGGGGACGGCGACGGACGCGGTGCGTTCGCTGACGACGAAGGAGGCGACGCGGGCGGCGGAGGCGTTG
>SGPL01000461.1:0-15117 GCA_004802705.1 Bondarzewia mesenterica
TTTCATTTTAAGCTTGAGTTTACTTTCAATACAATATTTGTAATGGTTCAGTGGTCTAATGGTTATGATTTCTGTCTCACAAGTTTGAGGTTCCCGGTTCGATCCCGGGCTGAACCACATTTTTTTTTAACTCTGTCATCCTAAGCACATAACGACCATTCCGAATTTCGTATTCCAGCTATCATCATAGATATTGCATAGATATGCTCAAAAGTCGCCGAAAGGTACATTGAACACTGGGCGAGGATTAATCTCAATTTCAGCAGCCTGGCACAGAGCAAACGAAACTACTGCGCATGAGCAAATGCCATATATCGATGTGGACTGCGTTGGCAAGCCTGACATGAAAAAAAAATCGTGTGTACTTCGGGATGAGCCATCGATGAGGTCTTGTGAAAAAATGCGGCCTTCGGATCGTCGCCATGATCGTGTGTTGCGTTATTTTCCCCCTCAACGAAGACACTCACCTCCAGAATGATATTAGCCTGTCCTCAAGTTGAATACGATCCATCCGATGGATTGGCACAATGAAATTTCAACTGCAGGAAACGTAATCAGATGAACGTAGTGGCAGCAGGTGAGAGCTGGTACTGTATTTTCATCGATGACGACGGGGCGGTAAAAGGAATTGATATGCCAACTCGGATACTTACATACTTACGTCCCTCGTCACTTTCGCCCATTGGTGGGCGGAAGAGCAGGCTGTTCACATTGAGCAACCTGCGAAATCCAAACGGATGTCGTTGGAAGGTTGAGTCGAAACTTGAAGAATGAGAGGGCCGCCTGAACTCGACGGGTCCTGATCATTCGTCGTGTTATGACGCTCGCACTGCTGTTAGATTTGCTTCATAAACACTTGACGCCGCTGCCATTGGGTACTTACTTCAATTGATGGGCCGCGGACGAGTTGCCAGTGGTCCAGAACACTCTAGAAAATTTTGAGTACGTGGAGACTGGCAGGGTATTGAGAACCTGAATAAGGTCGCCATCGAAGCCAGCACAGATGATCCCATGCAGTTGTCTGGCTTCTTGATTCTAGTTCAAGCACGCCTCATCGCAATACTCATGATGGCAATTTCTCTTCCCCATCCACTCTCGCCGCCCTCCAGTGTCACTTCAGGTCGCTTCTGCTACCGAAGTCGATCTGCTCCCCATTCTTCTCGTAGCCCGGGTGAGAGCATGCCTACCGCTTCATCGTCATTTTCCGTCCGCGCGATCTCGCCTTCCTTTTGCGAGCCGTGGTAGCTGGCTGGGCGATAAGGCCTCCCGTCGACTTCTTTACAAAGTCGGGGGAGTGTGCTCCAGCGGGGACTCCATCGTAGGCGCGCTCCTCTGATGTCACGTTGTTAGTGGCGAGATCTTGTACCTGTGTCTGCTGCCGAGCATGGCCATGCTCTCCATCCCACAGTGGATCTCCTCGGCTGTCAATGATTGACATCGCCGACGTCCAAGTTGTCGCGGACAACGAGTCCACGTCGTACCCAAACCCACCGATGTTGACTGGGACTCGAACTCCCCCACTCTGGTCTGTACACGCAGCTATATGTCTGGTGTTAGGGCTGCCCTCCATAGATGGGATGCGAGAGACATACGCACGTCCCGCGTCATGGGAAAAGATGGAATGGAGTGTGGTGTGCCGTTGTACCCTGATCCTCACATGATATTGGAGATGGACATTGGGGGTCGCGAGGCTGCCGCTGGAGGCTCTGCGAAGCGCGCAGCAAATTCGGGGTTGTGGCTGCATGAACAGAACTAACTTAAGAGACAATCGCGGAGCTTGAAAGGGTCAATATTGTCAACTGTCCATTGAACGTCGTCGCGCTCACTGTATGATGACTTTGTATTAGTGGTTAAGTGGTGTTATCTGTCCTGGATTCATTTTTGACGAAGTTTGCATGAGGATGGGTCCGTCGTCGCCAGAGTTGCAGTACCCCACTCGAGTTATGCATCGTGACATAAGCTGGATTGGATCGCCATCTGATCTCTGACGCTGGCAAGGATTTTCTCTCTGTTTCCGCTATCCAACAACCTCCTGAGATTTCTTGTCCCAAAACTCTCGTAGTATCTCATTGGTTCAATCAGTAAACACATGAAGCTTCCACTTCTCGTATCACACCGAGTGCAAGAGTAGCCAGCTGCAATACCACCGGCATATCAAAGGACGATCAGCTGGTAGGGCTCAAGGGTAATGATGTACGGTCACCGTTTAGACAGCGTGAGTTATATCTATCTTCGTTACATTGTTCGAGTCTTAAACAAAAGAGCCGGGAGATTAATAGGAGAGAAGCGACATCAGATAACAGTGAAGATGCTAAGATTGGCGGCAAGGAAACAATCAGAGACAGTAATAGAGAAATGAGACAAAGTAGGTGTAGCATGGTGCGTGATTTTGCGATATACGGCTTTACCTGGGGACGCACCAATCCCCTCCACACGGAAAACAGTTATTTCGCTGCTCTCCGCACTCTGCCCTTCTGTCCCACGACCCCTCCGTTACGCCGACCGACTTGGACTATCACGCTTCGCTCGTGGAGCTTGACGTGTTGCTTGTAAGTCTCTAGGCGAGTAAGCTTCGCCGAGCAGCCCGGAAAATGGCATTCATAGGCTGGGTCTGGGACGTGTACTTTCGCCGTCCTCCAGTGCCGTTTGAGATCGCTCATCCGGTTGAAGTCTATTTGCCGCCCATCCTTGTCCTCGCAGGCTGGGTGGAAGCATATCCACCTCTGCGTTGTAGCCTTCGGTCGGCCCGATCTCAGCTTCGTCTTGCGCACCTTGCGGAGTGGCTGAGCATGACGACCTCCGTCCGACTCTTTTACAAAGTCGGCGGACTGCAGACCCGCGACGGATCCGCCGCGGTCGCCGGCCTCTGATGTGGAATTGTTATGATGGAGGTCATTAACCTCAGTCTGTTGTTGAGTGCGGGAAGTGGTGCTGGAACCAGGGTCATACCCGACCTCTTGATCTCCAGTCCACGATGGAATCCCTTCGCTGTCAAACGTCGATGCTGTCAGACTCCTCGTTGTTGTGCATGACGAGTTGATATCTTACCACGATCCACCTCTTCTTGTTCGAGCAGGATTTTCTCCCTTCCAATAATATGTGCCCGCACCCTGAACAGGGTGCACGATCGCCTCCGGCGTCGGGGCAGTCGCCCACTGATGGGAGGCAACGGGTGGCCATAGGGAAAGCGCTGGGGAAAAGTACGGAGGGGAGTGCGTAGGGGAGTTGTACCCTGAGTGCTGGGTGGGTGATGGCAGCGATAAAGAGGCGGTGTCGGAGGGAAGTTCGGAGTCTGCGGCGAAGATAGCTGAGAAGGGGCTGCCAGCTGATACAGACGACGCTGTGAATACATTAGCATACAATGACCGGTTAGCGTTAGGTTGGCACATACCATATGTGGTCGTTTGGGGGTAGATGATGGATTCTTGGGTTGAGTGAACGGCCAACCCAGAATCGTTTCTCTGGTCTGGATAAAATGGCTGGTGCAGACGATACGCTGTGAACCCAGCATTGTTCTGTCAAGCCAGGTGAGTGGCATCGCCATCGCTCGTGCAAAAATCATGTACTCACAGCCACCGAATATCCCAGAGCCTCGTTATCGCGACCGGGTGCTTCATGACCGAACATTGTGGCATAATCAATGGTAGGCAGGTCAAAGTCCTCCACTATAAGCGGACCGCCATTCAGGACACTATCAACTAAGTCTTCCAAGTCTTTCGGCAATGCAGATTGGTAGGACGACGCGGGCACACGATCGGCTGGCTCGTAATGCAGCATAGTTCAGTGTAGCACAAGGAAAAGCTGCAAGGGAGTGGATGATGTTGGTAAGCTGTTGTCGTCTGGATGTTTGAGGGGGATGTGGGTCCTTATATATGTTTATGTTGAGACTTTATAACTTGGAATTCTCATCGGTTACGGACCTGAACACTTCACGGAATGCCAGTGGCATAAGCGATTTTTTGGGGCCTTATTCTCTTGTCATGCTGCCGAGGCGGTGTTCACTGTTTGTCGCCATTCACGGCGCCATCGGAAACAAACAATTATTTCAAATTCGTCTTGTATCTCTTCGCGGCTTCTTTAGTACGTATGATCACATCTAATGGTGGCGCAGCATAATGGCTCATGGCTTATTACGCTTATCGGTTTTCGGCTGACACTACTAAGTACAGCATTCTCCCTATCCGAACACCGGGGCCTTCATCTAGTCGCCATTGGCAGGAATATATCCATGCCGAAAAGACTCGGACCAATAGTTCTCCATGTCTTGGTTTGGCCTCAAGTTGTTCGTCACTATCTCAGTGTTTGACTCTGGTCTCTGAATAATGACGGACCAACGCTTACAGCGTATCAGTTCAGTGGTTTATCGATTTTAATTGCTTGTTCATGGGAGATAGGCATCGGTCTTCTTCGCTTAATTATTGGCAAGTTGTATCCTTCCCAACACGAGGGACAAGCAATTTTGTTGGCGACGACCTTACTGCATTCGGGGTCATGTTTGTCTTTCCATTTTCAATCTTTATTCCATATATTGTACTCTGTGGTTGGGCGGGCTCCCACTGGCGCGGGCCGACTTCTTGCGTCCGATTGGCTGCCAGTCTTCTTGTCAGTTGTCACCGAATTGCTCGCCTTCGCGTTCGCTGGCACATTTCGTCTGTGTTGAGTCCGCCGGTACTACCCACCACCACTCATATCGCGATCCTGTCATCCCTCGTAACGTTCGTTAACGTTATTTTAGACCTCGTCATCCTCGTTACTGATTGTCATTATTAATATCTACATCATCTTCACTCATCTGCATGGCAAACCGCCCTTGTCGTTGAATAGCATCTAAACGGCGGCTCAACTGGGCATATGTATCATTTTCAATTGTGACCCTCGTATGGGGTGAACTATCGCGAAATTGTCCGTAAGTCCTACTTACGATGATGGCCGTGGTCGCCGAATGCGTCCCGAAAAAACGAGGCCGACCAATCGACGTAGGGCCAAGATAAAGTACCAGAAACGGGAAGAGCGTGCTGTTTTGACTTCGTGTAGGCTTTGAACCCCCCAGGCAACCCCTAGGCCTTTCATGGTGTATCTCGCGTATCTGTACATCCTTCGGCTCTAGAAAAAATTGCAGTGGCTTCTCCGATCGGAACTGGCAGCGATGGCATCCTAAATTTGATTCTGCCAGTGTCACCAGCGCATAGTAGCCGACGGCTCACCTCTTCCACGATGCACCTGAGCGGCTGAGACTCTGAGAAAATGTGTAAGTAATCCAGGATATGGGCGCATGCACACAAAAGGGGATATTTCTATGGCCAGCGGACCAGAAGCATCCAATCAACAGCATGCATTTTACGCAACGTGGTCAAGTCGACAGGCCGGGAAGCCATTCTTCCGGGCGTCTTATACGAATTTGTGAAAGAAAACATTAAAAAATAAAACGAGGATCTACCAATGTCACCAGTGAATGGATGGATAAACAGGCACTCACCTCAGCGTTCAATCACTCAGCCTCCATCCCCCACCTTCAACCCTCCACCGCCTACTCAAACTCAACAGTATTGCATACCTGATACGCGTTCGACTCCTCCTGCGAACACGCCTCCGTCGTAAGTTTACACTGTACTTGCGAGCCGTGGTCATACAACTGATATCTGTCCTTCGCAGATTTCGCCCTGGGTGTGGGACTTTGACCAGTCCTCTCACCGTAAAACGCAGCGTGAAATTCCGCCCGAGAAAAAATCAGGGTTTTCAACCCTGACTGACACGCTGGATCAAGAGAGTGTGTAGGCCACCGTCACGTCTGACCCCACCGCTGCCGAACCTCCGCAGAACATCGCCGCACGCACTCTCGCGACCGCCACTCGACCTCTCGCATCCCCAGCCAAGCACTTGCAGCCCCAGCATCTCATTGAACACTCACATTGTTGGTCACCATACCAGGCTTCTCAAACCCAGCACGCGCTCTCACTACCTCCTTCCCTGCTCTGACTACTTACGCAACCAACCGACTCCAACGATCTTGCACCTACCTTCACGCCACCGTACCCAACTCTATCGCCTNGCTCCCTTTTAAATCATCACCACACTTTTCAAGGCCGCCTCCACTTCCAATTCCATACACAACGGCCTCATCCTCAGTCGGCCGAGGAAAAAAACTGGCGGTATTCGCTGTAGTGGTCAAGAACAGGGGTCCACTAAGACGACAACCATGATGACAACCGATATCTCCCCCTGCCCAGAAGCATGTCACCGTCGATCAATGGGGAACATTAAGCGGGGCCTGCACACCGTACAGCAGACGGTAAGCCAAGCCCTCTCCAAACACAGATCAACATCATGGGGGGACATCTTCGCTGGAGTTGTCCGCGAAGCTGCACCAGCCCCGAGACTGTCGCACTGCACGTTGAGGGGCTCAGAGCTCTGCAATCGCGCTGTGTACGGTGCAAACAGCAGGATCATGGGTAATGTGGGCGGCACAGGAGCAGAGCGACGGTGGTGTCGGTGGGGATGCAGATAACTGCGGCAGGCTTGCCCGCTTTTGAGCGTGGACGGTACGCACCTAGGTCCTATCTCTTTTATCTCCCTTCTGCCTCTGACACAGAAATTGACCTTCCTTCCCAGAGTCGTTCTCGACGCATTGTACTCCGCCATCGACCGTCGCCTCTCGCCTCACGGCGTAAACGCCATCTTCTTGCAATTGTCTTCCTGTATATGGATTTCATCTCTCACCTTATCCTATTGTACATTGTAATGCCATCATTGATGCTCCAGTACCACGTACCGGTGTTATTGTCAACGCAAGCTGCGTCGTCGCTGCGAGTTTCCTTATGGTCTCAGGAATTTCAAATTGCGAGGAAGGTTACAATAAGCTGTCCTTAGCAGTACTCAACGAATATGCGTTAAGTAAATCCGATGAATGCCGCCACGAAAGAGTCCAGAGAGTATCATGCACATAGATTCATAGATTTAGAGGAAGGCGAGATGCGAGCCTTTGCCTTCGCGAGTCGTTGCGAACCGCCACATTTGTACACGCATGATTGGTCCAATTGCGGGCCGGCCGCCAGCGTTAGGCTCGGCTGGAGATCTCATGCTTACTGGGTAGACTCTGGTAGACTACTGCAAGACTACAGTACTTACATAGATGCTAACGACTTCCAATCCCAAGCTGCCTCAAGTGTCCAAGGTGCTACTCACAACATCGATCATATGTTGTATCAAACTGGCAGTCAATGCCCTTCCTTGTTCACGTTTCGAGTGTAGTAGCACTCGGTTCAAATTCATGCACACGGGCGGCATGAAGAACTCGACCTCTTCGCAACGTAGACTGGAATTACAACCTCGGGAGTCTCGCCTTCGCCTCATATGCATTTGTACATACCATCCATAATTAGGAGCCGCACATGATCACTTTTTTGTCTTGCCGAAGAAACTCATCAAGTTCTGTTGATCCCCAGCCTTGGGCCGCCCCTTGGCTTTGGTCTTGCCAGAACCCTCAGACTCGACTGGGTCCTTCGTTCGACTTTTAGCGCTGACCTTTTCTGCAGGAGGATCGTCCCCGCCCTTCTTCCCCGAAGTAGACTTTCTCTTGGCCTTGGCCTTAGGAGGTGCCTCAGGCTCAGGCTCTTCTTCGTCGACGGACTCGTACGACGAGTAGTCTTCGGTCACTGTTGTGCAGTCAGCATTGAAGTTGTGATGTTTTGTCAAAAAAGGAACGGGGCTAGTCTCACCCATGTAGCCCTTCTCATCGACGGTCTGTCGGCTCTTGATAACGTGCTTCTTCTTTAATCCGTTCTTTCCTACCGGGATGACCTTCTTCTCTTTCTTTTTCCGGGTCTTGGGTTGAGGTGGGTACTCAAGGTCATCTGGAGGGGTCTCAGTCTCCATTTCCACGTCTTCGTCTTGTTCTTCTTTGCATGCAGAAGCGGATCGAGAGGCTTTGATGACTTGATCTAGTGGGATTTTTATAGTTAGTATCCATAGCATGTCGCAATAGAGGAACTGTTTAGACCATCGCCAATATCCATCATGGCATTCAACTCGTCGTTCATAGGAGATTTCGAGGCTTTGGATTTCCCAGTCGACTTGCTCCGAGCAGGTTTCGGTTCTTCGTCCGACTCATCCGACATCACGACACGGCGTTTCACTCGAGTATCGCTTTTCACTCTGGAAGACTCCGCTGATGGTGGTTTGGGCACTTTGACGGGGACTGGGGGCAGCGATTTTTCATCTTCCGAATCCGATAGTTCAACGGCCGACTTCCGTTTTAGACCACGCTGGGGACGAACAGCTCGTTATGTACTGCCACTCGTTGACAGGATTGATAGGAGACTGACCTTAGGCTCAGGCTTTCCCTTCTTGACAGTTGATTCTTCACCCGCCTTCTTGACAGCGGACATCTCCTCTTGGCCGCTCTTCTTGCCGTCCTTGGATATAGATTCCTTTTTCGAATCCTTTGGCTGAGCCTTGGCCCAATCAGTTTTGCCGATCGGTTTGGCTTTCGGTTTGGCTTTCGGTTTGGCGACCTCCTTGGCCTCTTGCTTGGTTTGTTTTTCCGCCTCTTCCGTTTTTGACACTTTCGCAGACGAAGCACTCTTGGTGAGGCTGGGCTCTTTTGTCTTGAGAGACGATGTGGCCTTTGGAAGATCGGGAGTGATCATCTTCGCTTTCGACGAAGATGCCACAGCAGATGCCACGCCCTTTCCTTTAGCGTTGGTCTTCGTCTTCAACTAAAGATTGAACTGTCATTTGAATGATTACAAACGCGGGGGATATGGGAAAAGTATACCTGCACATGTTCGCCGATAATTCTGCCAACGCGTAATGCAAGTTCGGGGCCTTGCTTCGTCTCTGTCTCGCGAAGACCGGGTGCAGTCCCACAGAGCAAATCCGCTTCCTAGGAATAGTCAGTGAGGCTAGTCTGCATGACCTAGGCCGACAAGACGTACTCGTATGGGTGATGGAGAAAGACTATAGACGTGTATGGAGAATATGCGCGAGAAACGGCCCTTCGCGTCTTGGAAGATAAAAGCCGTCAGCTCGCACCGGTGTTCGGGATGAGTAAACGTACGGACTTTCGAGGTCATCTTCCGAAACCAGCAAAATCGTTGTCTCTATCGCGTCTTCTCCATCGTCTGTCCCTTCCTCATCAACATCCATCTCGTCATCTTGCGCACGACGGGAAAATGATGACCGTTCCTCTCCACTAATCAGATAGGTTGCATACGAAGTTTCCGAGGCATCTTTTGATGCGAAGTGATAAGATGCGAGTTCACTATGACCAAAACACCACTATGTCAAGCGTCACACCGTCGTAGGGATTATGAGATGTATCCGTACTTTTTCGCTTCGTTGACATGAATACCCAGTTCGCGGCTGAGTGAACGGAATGTTATCTGTGGATTGTATGAAATAACGTCATCTATGGCGCGTCGTTGAAGGTCGTTATTATCACTCACGATATTCTTGGAGACCACAAGCTGCTTTGTGAGATAGTCTATCACTTTCTGTGACGACATTTATGAAGATAAATGTTCGACACTGGCAGGAGAATATGATCTGACAAAGATGCCGAAAAGTGACGGAATGCGATGTATAGGTGTAAGTTGTGGTTGAGCGCAAGCTGTGATTGCAGCCCGTGACGCGCTCACGGTGTGCTAAACGCGTTGGTGGCTGAAAATAAGCCTGAGCCGACGACTCGGAGCATACTCTCAACACCCAATTGACTCAGCTCGAGGGTATAAGTGAGTATGCAAAGACTGATTCAGAAGTTCCTAGGAGCCTTTCATATGAGCGCCACCTGTTTTCCTTTGCCTCACGTATCAGGCCCAGAATTCATCCAGGCAGTATTTGTAGTACCGGTACCTTTGTAGAAGTTAGAGAGTGAACTGAAGGAACAAGCGCGAAAGTGAAACGCCTGAGGCCGCGTCACAACATCTGTGGCAGATTTACCACCATACAACACCCTTCATCAGCCTACGCCCTGTCCGTACCACTTTCGCGCTCTTTACATCACCGTCATCTCCAAACTCCGCACCGACATCGACGATGCCGCTAGGATGCTTGATGCTTAGCATATTCCCCTGTACTCCTCTGCGTTCTCTCGAACGCTCAACAATCTCCCATGCTACCGTTCCCGGAACGCGCGCAGCTACACCGAGGCATAAGCCAACGGTCATAGGGACAGCCTTGTGAAGGACTCCCATAGAGAGGGCGCGGATAACAACATCTGCATCTGCATCGTCCTCTGACGGCGAAGTGAGGACGGCGATTTTGGGCTGAGCCTGTGTTGAAGGATCCAGCCCCATACGCACCGCACCGCTCTGCCGAATACGCTCAAGAAGGGTGAGAGTCTGCGGATCGGAGTAATTGATCGCGGAATGGTTGAGGACGCGTTGCAATCCATCAGAAGTAATAAAGACTGTTGGGTTTGTTGCATCGATTAGTGAAGCAGAGATACTCGAAGCCCCCGAAAGATCTATGATATCAGTTGGCTTTCCAGAGGGCAGGAGTTTGCCTGTCCTCGCGCCGCCAGGAGAGACAAAGTCGAGTACGATCTGTGAGGCTTTCCCGGGCACACCCGCCACGACTACTTGCTCCAGGTCAAGGAGCGGGGAAATCTGATCTCTTGAGTCCAACGCAACGGGGAAAGTATTATCGATTCGTTTGTTGGTATTGGTGTTGAACGTGCGGACAGTCCCGATATGTGTGTCGTTGCGATCAAGGCGTGGTTGGCAGATGCGCTCGTCGACCGCAAAAACGCCGATCATGCTTGAGAGGTTGCCGCAATTTCCAGAGTAATCGACGGCACTGTCACGTATGCCGACTTGTACAAATGTATACTCCGCGTCGATACCGGCTTTCCTCTGCTCTTCAGAGGGTTCGCTGACGACACAGATTTTCGACAGGCTCGAGACGCCGCCGCCCATTCCATTGAGCTGACGGCCATATTCGGGATCGGGAGAGCCCATGATCCCGAGGAATATGGGGTCCCATTCCGAGCGATCCTCGGGGAGATGAGCACGATTTATAAAAATGCCCTTGGACGTTCCACCGCGCAGAAAGGTGGCTGGTATAGGATTCGGCACTCCAGCCACCGATCGACTTGAATACGACCTTGAAGCAACGGCGAGTCTCGAGGTTAAGCGACCCAGAGCACGCGGGAACGCCATTGTGTTTTCACCAGATGCGCGAAAGCACTGAAACCTGACAATATGTAGTTGTGTAAGTCAACGAGCTTGACATTAATGAAGCCACGAACGATCACTCAGTGAGCGAGAACGAGAGTGAAGCAGTCGGCGCTCACAAGCTGGGAGGCCCGGCCCGGGCAGTTCAGTGCAGTGAATGTGACATTCGGTGTGACCCAAAACTCCTGCCAGTGCCGCTCGGACAAAACAATCCAAACTTCTCTCTGTTGGTGTGCAACGGAAATAATTCGGTGATAAGTTAGCATGCGGAAGGGCATCTCTCGCAGCAGAAACCTTTATCTCATTGTCACGAGCACTCGGCGCCTCTACTCTTCACCTTAAGTAGGTTCGGTGCAGCCTGTTCTCTCAAAACCTACCAGAAATTCGTTGTCGGAGCCTGCAGGTATGGTTTATTCTCTTACATCTGGCGTCTTGAATATCCATGGTATGCCCCCAACCACAATCTACCAAATTTCCCAGTGAACACCGTCAATCACTCAGCAAGATTTGGGGTGATGATTGGGCCAGTTTGCCCCTGATGGATAGCAATGACGTGCGTTATGACCGTAAGGGTGTCTGTCGGACCAATTCAAAAGCCCCCTGAGGCCAGTATATAAACCGCCATTCAGGTCAATACTTTGGATAGGACCTCTTCACGTTGATCAAATTTCAACCTCGTATACTTCGACAGGTGAGCCATTCTATACAGCCGCAAAATGTTTTACCTATCGCGCTTACCCCTCTTCGTGTTTTGCCGTCGCAGCCTCTAGCGATCAGGATTCCCCTATCACCATGGCAGAGACAGTTTCAATTTATCAGGAGATGTTCTGGCGACATGCAGACGCAGATGCATACAGCACCTTTGAGCATATGACTTCGCCTCCAGCCTTCGCTATGCTGCAGCAGTCAGGCATTTTTTCGACTTCTCCTGACTCGCCCCTTGTCATTCTCGACAACGCTTGTGGCACTGGTATCGTGACATGCATCTTACACGAGTGTAAGGAGCTTCAGTCGAGGCAGTTCAATGTCATCTGCGGAGATACATCGCCGAATATGGTTGAAGCAGCCGGCAAGCGTATTGCAGAACATAAGTGGAAGGGGGCAAAAGCAGAGATTATCAATGCTCAGGTGCCGCTTCGGTGATAAAATCTGACAACAGGACCGTAGGCTTACTATATTTTCTCGCAGGATACGAAGCTCCCAGACAATCATTTCACGCATGTCTTCACAAATTTTGGCATCATGCTCATGTCTGAGCCTCAAGCGGCTCTTCGAGGTCTGTTTTGCTTTGAGATACATTCTGTGATCTCGTTGATTAAGATGACTTTGTCACGTTTACAGAGTCCTTCAGAATTCTCAAACCAGCTGGTTCGTTAGGGTTCACAGGATGGAAGCACATAGGTTGGTTAGCACCCGTCCGAGAAGCACTAGAGAGGATTCCTGGATCCCCTCCGTTTCCCGACATTTATGCCATGCTGCGCAGGACCGGGTCATGGGACGAACCTTCCTTCTCCCGGCAGCAGCTCGTTAATCTCGGCTGTGAGAATGTCAAAGTCGAGCTCTTGGACTTTGAAGCAGCCGTGGACAGCCCGAAGATCTTTGCGTTGAGTTTCAAGGCAATTCTCGGCCAATTTACGCAGGCGTGGTCTCAGGAGGATAAGAAGAAGTATGAGCCCTTGCTCGTCCAGAAACTGGAGGAAGTCTTGACGGAAAAGCATGGAGATAAACCCTTTGGGCTCCGCATGGGCGCCGTTGTTGCTACTGGGGTTAAGCCGAACTAATGTCCACGATATGGAGTTCGGTGGTGCCCCATGTCGGTAGTAGTTGTTTTGCTGGAGAACTTGACGAGACAGAGGACAAATAAATGTGCTGCTCGGTTTATTTTATCGCTACCGAGATGTAGGAGATTATAAGAACCTCGGGCTCTGTCACGATATCTTGGCAAAGTCATCTGTACTGTGCCAGCGAGTCTTCAACGAACTACAGGACTTTCCTAATCGAGTAAGCTATGTCGTCGTCCGCCACCCAGACTGTATGCTCTTGCTTGGTTGAGGCTTGGAACTGGCAGAACTCTAATTTGTCGAGGACGCCCGACACCGACAAACCGCAAGCCAACGTTCTCCGCAAGTTCCTCAAGATTGTCCCCGATGGCCTCCCGCCCTACCGTCAACGTTCGCTCCACAACGGGCGGTGTGTATACCCTTGCGACATTGGCTTCGTTCTGACAGTGCTGAATTCGTGTCGCAGAGGCCTCTACGTCTCTCCCTCTTCCCGCGGTTTTGGCCGCCCCCATCAGGCTCGATGTTGTGCAGCAAGTGCACAGTGAGTTACACCGCATATCGTTTTGATGGATTTTTTATAACTCGCGACTGCAGAGAGCATCGCTAAGAACAAGCGTCAGGCTTACGCCGTGAGCGAGAAGGCTGGCCACCAGACCTCTGCTGAATCCTGGGGTACTGGTCGTGCCGTCGCTCGTATTCCCCGTGTTGGTGGTGGAGGAACTCATCGCTCCGGACAGGTACTTGTCGCTCGCTCGTAATCTTCAAATGTTGCTCAAGTACTGTGCTCCGTAGGCTGCTTTCGGTAATATGTGCCGTGGTGGTCGTATGTTCGCTCCCACCAAGACCTGGCGTAAATGGCATGTCAAGGTGAATCAGAACCAGCGCCGCTTCGCCACGGTCTCTGCCCTTGCCGCCTCCGCGCTTCCCTCCCTCGTCCTCGCCCGTGGTCACCGCATCGAGGAGATCGAGGAGGTACCCCTCGTTGTCGCCAACGGCGTCGAGTCTTTCGCAAAGACTAAGGAAGCAGTTGCCCTCCTCAAGTCCCTCCACGCCTACTCCGATGTTGTCAAGGTCTCCAACTCCCGCAAGCTCCGCGCAGGCAAAGGCAAGATGCGTGGCCGTCGTCACCGCCAGCGCCGTGGTCCTCTTATTGTCTACAATGAAGACAAGGGTATCGTCAAGGCGTTCCGTAACCTCCCTGGTGTTGAGATTGTCAACGTCAAGAGACTGAACCTTCTCCAGCTCGCCCCCGGCGGTCACATTGGTCGTTTCGTCATCTGGACTGAGGGTGCCTTTGCCCTCCTTGACGAGGTCTTTGGCACATCTGAGAAGGCTGCCGTCTACAAGAAAGACTATGTGTATGTTCAACACCTCTCGTTCTCTGCTGTGTTCTTATCGATTTATTCTTTCTGTTTGCAGCCTCCCCACTGCCAAGATCACCAACCCCGATGTTACTCGTCTCATTAACAGCACTGAGATCCAGTCCGTCGTCCGTCCCGCTAACCCCAAAATCCAAAAGCGCCCTTGGACGCAGCACAAGAACCCTCTGCGCAACAAGGCTATTCTCTTCCGTCTCAACCCCTACGCGAAGACTCTCCGCAGACAGGAGCTGCGTACGTTGCATATCATTGTGCTCTGAAGCCTGCNATTTACTGACATGTTTTCATGATACTTAGTCAAGCAGGAGCGCAAGAAGGCACAGAAGGACAAGAAACCTGCGAAGAAAGAGTCTGCTGCGTCGAAGGCATTCCTCGACACCCTTTTCGCACCCTGATTTTCTTGCTTTCCTTNATTGATCGTGGGTTTGGTATACGTGATAGGGTCGTTCGTGTTGTCCTTATGTCACCATCAATTAAACCTCTCTATGATTAGNTTCATGCATTTGTCTGTTGTTATACTACCATGCTGAAAACATGCTGTTGTTCGAGCAATTACTTTATGTGAAGACCCATCANCACCCACTTCCAAACGATAGATGGGAAATTCANCATNTAATTCAGATCAAGATGAAGATACACATCAAAAAAAATATGCACGNTAATTTTGTAGCAAGATCGCAAAAACACCTGTCAAAGGAAGGCCTGGAGATGTTAGAANTTNNNNTTNNCNGTNGTCNGNNNNTAANCANGAGNANNNTNNGCANNTNTNNCATANGCNNNATNAGT
>SGPL01000461.1:15123-26276 GCA_004802705.1 Bondarzewia mesenterica
ATCANCCGNTCAGNGCTCAGCCATTGTGGGACTGGGCTATTTCTTTGCCTTCGCCTGGACGGCGTCTACGAAACGACGGATACGCTCTGCANAGCAGTCATAGAAATCAGACAGGGTCCAGGTGGGCAACCTAGCAAGTGTGACGCGCACCTTGGAGTGGGTTCACTGGNGATTGAAGNTGCACGATACCCAAAGATTCATTTGTAGACGAATGGGCGCAGGCTGCCAGGTGCCGCCGACAGGAATGCATGTCCAATTCGTGTCTAGACTCGTAGGCGCCCTTGCAGGTCGGGCAGCTGTACTTCATGAGGACCCTGGCGGGAATTGGGTNTAGCATTAGGANGATACACANNGAGAATGANGATCGGCANGTGTGACTGACTTGCGCTGTCTATCATGTTGGCGCAAGTGGTCGGAGANCATGCCAACGTCTGCAAAGACGTTGGTGCAGCCATGACGTTTGCAAGGGATAGCCCCGTCCATACTTGAGATCATCAGCATTGCCGCTTCTTCGTCCTNTGCAATTATAGAGTTCGGTACAACACGTTGAACACGTTAGCNCACGTCTGGAATTATGGATGTAGAGATAAGCTAGGACGTACGGCATAGTCAGGTGTGCTGAATGAGCCACCTGTGGTAGCAGGGGCATCGTTCTGCCGTCTTTGGGGGACAGAGCTCATGTTGGTAGGCAAGGGTTGGACAACATCACGATGAGCCTGCTCCTCCCTGTAAGGCTGGAGGGGAGCGGGGAGAGGTCGGGCTGGGAGAGCCTTATTTCTATCATCCAACTTGACCGTTGCTTGTTGTTGANGCTTCGTTTTCCGGTCAATAGTGGTACTTGCATTGGCATACACGAAATCCGGATGGCATAAGCCTTCGGATTCGCCTTCTCCTTCAAACTTCNCGTGCTGCGCGTTATTTGCGGCAACCCATTTCGCGCGTACGCTGGCCGCGACCTCCTGTGCTTGGCTCAATTTGCGACGTCGAGGCTCGGCCCCAGGAGGAATGGTAGTTTTGTTTTGTCCTCTAGTCGAGTACCTTCCTGGAGGAGGNGCCGTGATTGCAGCTGCCCGGGAATCAGGACCGCTTGGGGTAGAGAGCAGGATCAGCCGCTCGGTGGCAGCTGCGAGAGCGAGTGAGTCATCACGCNTCGACTTCATTTTGGATGTGGTTAGCGATGCACGAAAGACAATGGAGTACAACAAGATGATAGGCTTTGCACGGGAATAGTGGGTAAAGTCGAGAAGGTGNAGAGGCAGAGAGCGCAATTTAAATGCGCGTGCGTGGCGTAGTGTGTGTAACCGGAAAGTGGCAAAGTTATTCCAAAGGGCCAAACACTTCAGCCGGTCGGTGGCCCGTATGCAATATATTTNTCCAAGTGCCACTTCGCGCGTACAGGTGAGAGGGAATTTGACAATTGACGGAAACCGAGGACAACGTCACATTGGAATTGACGTTGTAGGGAAGACGTATCATTTGATGGATATAGACCAGGATAGATGGAAATGGGCGAGGGAGCGGTGGGCGTGGTATCGGAAGGCGCGTCAAGGACGTGTTGCTATACGCGCAAGGTCCCGTGGACAGAGGTGAGGACGCTACGGCAGGTGGCACTTAGACTANCCATACCGATGTATCGCTTGGGCTCAAGGACGCCTGAGTATATTGTTGTTGTCTGTAAAGCAGAGGCGTNAATGCTGTTCAGTAAACTCCATTGCCGTACGCACCATACACTGGCGCACTGGACGTACAATTTCCAAGCTATACGAGTAAGTACATGCTCGATCAAGCACAAGCAAAGAGAACGAGCAAAGATAGAAATTACAGTAGAGCCAAAGTTGGAACCTACTATGGACTGCGTACCATTGATCGTTTCTTCATGACCATCAGCCAGCGAGGCAGCCCAGTACGTTTCTGAGTGATGACGCGTATATTGTGGATGAAATCGCGAGCCCTACTGTTCCTGTTGCGCAGTACCTTGCATCTGCGCCCTTCTTTCCGCTGCCGCCCGCGCCTCCTTCAGCGGTTTCCTCCACTTCGCCTCAGGTGGGTCCCACACGCCTAACTCTTTTTTTTAATTCTTCCACATTTTGCCCCCACCTCTCCTCCCAATACACTGTAATCAAGCTCCTGGCGGAACTCCCGCACCTGAGTGCCCAAGGAACGTACTCCGAGAAGAGACGCGCACGCTTAGCAGGAGTAAGGCGAATCGCGGCCGTGGCGGACAGAGCGGCGACCGGCAGGCCGAGATTGGCAAACTCGAAGAACTTGAGGGCGAGTTCATATTCAACAGAGACGGGAAGGTAACAGAGACTATGATAGAAATCATGGCATTCTCGGTATCGCTGCATGACGTAGGCCAACTCGGGATCATCAATGTAATGAACCTATGAAAGACGATCAGAATTCATTATGATGTGAAAACGGTACAGCCCTCAGTCAGCGGGGCTCGCGAAGATTTAACTGTCGCCCAAGATTTGCTGGTCTTTATACCATAAAACATCACAAGACGTCATTTCCAGATGTCAGGATGCCCGTCAAAGCAGTTTTCAAAATCATATGTAGCTGTTGCCAGGAGAAACTGTGACGTTACAAGAAATTTCACTTTCCTGCGCCGCCTCAGTTATCCCGATGGCACAGAAAAACCACATGACATCAAACAACACAACCAGTGTTTTATAAAGCGAGCATGACGAAAAGTCAAGACATCGCATGGAGACAGCTTTGACCACCAGAAGAAACCAACGCACCGGTTCGCGGGTGTCGGGTGTTACCCCGCATCGCTCCAGCCAGGTCACATACGTGTGCCCAAACGTACCTTCGGGCAGCTGAGCAAGCTTGTTCATATCTACCGTACTGGAAGTAACGCGTGGACGATCCTTCAGGATGCGTCGTCCCTCTGCACTTTCAAGCATACGGTCGCGCAGGACGGGTAGCACGGGACCTGCAGTTGTCTCGCCGAGCGCTGCGACCATGTCTACACATTACATGAATACTTGAGAGAGAAGGCCAGAAGAACGAAGGACATAAAATAATCTAACCTCCTCTTCTAGGGCTAGTCAGCGCCATAAAGGCAGAGCCCACCGCGAGGAAGGCGTTCTCAAACCAGTTTAAGGGAATATGACCAGGATACGCGGGTTCTGTCCTTACAGAACGTGTTTGTGAAGGGTGTCGAAGGTGACTGGAAACAATTACATTTGCAGATGGCCATCTTACGCGTGCAGTGCGTCGCGAAGTAGACGAAAGAGTAGCAGAAAGGATGGACATGACGACAAGTCTGCCGGTACCAGCGAAGTGGGACGACTTGACAGTGATAAACAAGAGTTAAACAAGCCTAGAGCTAGGGTTAGGTTCTATGAGTTTAACCCAACATGGATTTGAAGTCCGCTTCATCCTCACTCACACCCATCCAGACATGACTACCAACACAGAGACCGAGCTTCAAGTTGCTTCACCCGCGCCACCACCCAAGCAGAGAAAGCTCAAACCGGCGAGAAAGCAGGTGAAACCGGGAGATGTAGAAAAGAAGGAGACGCCACAGACGGGCAAGGAGTACAGTAAGCAGTTTGTTTAGTTGGTGTTAGAGAATCAACTGACGAGCGTGTCTCAGACATCTGGTATAACAAGTGGGCAGGAGGAGATCGAGAGGACAGCTACTCCAAGTGAGCTATGCGCTACTCCTGACTATTTGATTCCCTACTAACAACCAATACTAGCAAAACCAAATCCCAAACTCGTTGTTCCATCAAACGCGACGCGGGCCTCACGCGGGCTAACACCACCGGCATCAAGTACTGCTGTCTCTTCTTCTCACGCGGATGCTGCCCTTACGGCTGGGAATGTGAATACCTCCATCTTCTCCCCGATGCCACGACAGCCCTTCCCGATTCCTCTAAAGACTGCTTCGCGCGAGACAAGTTTGCTGACTATCGCGACGATATGGGTGGTGTGGGATCGTTCACACGGCAGAATCGGACGCTGTACGTTGGACGGATAAAGGAGACGGGCACAGGAGTTGAGACGGAGGAGGTAGTGATGAGGCATTTCAAAGAGTGGGGTGAGATCGAGCGCGGTGCGTGCCAGTCTTTCTTAAAATCAGACACGCCAACTTACATCTACCTATCTCTGTGTAACGTTTTGCTCTTCACAGTCAGAGTCCTCCAATATCGCTCAGTAGCATTCGTGACCTACGTCTCTGAATTTTCAGCTCAATTTGCAAAAGAAGCTATGGCCTGCCAATCCCTCGACAATGACGAAATTTTGAACGTCCGTTGGGCGACCGAGGATCCAAACCCCGTCCAAAAGGTAGCCGAGAAACGAAGGCTAGAGGAGATTGGGCAGGAGGCGATTCAGGCGAGGATGGATCCGAGAATTGTAGATGCGATGAGGTCGGTACGGGCGCTGGAGGATGGTGTAGAGTTGGATGCGGACGGAGTGTTCATTGAAGACGGCGATGAAGGCGACGTCGAAGAGCCTGACGGAAAGCGGAGAAGGCTTGAGGGTCCTGGTGAAGAAAGAGATGAAGAGTCCGTACCACAACCGGAGGAGCCAGACGGGCCGAAGGGCTTGCTCAGCTCGGATACGCTGGAGGGTCTAAGGTATTTCGCCGAAATCCGTAATCGACAGGGTGCACTAGCCGCACGACCACCAGGAGTGCTGAAAAGTCAGGCTGCTGCTCCAGCATTGGGACTCGGGGATTATGGGAGCGACGAGGACGACTAGACCTTGTTTGTGCTTTTTGTTGTAATACTCGATCCTTGTAGATAAGCGCGCTTCATTGGACATTCTGAAATTGTGCTATGACATTCGTGTTTATCCATACAGCTTCCAGCGTGCACGATGTTCATGCAGAGCAGAGCATCCTAGATCTCGAGATCTCACACACAGCTATTCAACCTGCTGTAGATTGAGTCACTGCCCATCATCTTCGTGCAGCGATAATGCTCGAAGTCGCTCTTCCTCGGCGGCCAGATTTGTGTCCTCCTGTTCACGCCTATACTTGGCAAGATCCCACTCGTCTTCGCCGTCCTCGTCCTCGTCTTCGAACCATTCCGGGTTGAATTGGAACTGATGTTACGCGACGCGAATGGGTAAACAAACGAAATTTCAAGATGCAGGTCAGTGGCCATTTATTAAAACTTTAGCTGAGGTGAAGCAAAACGCACCAGGTCTCGTCCACTCATGCCAGAATTCTTGCCTGCGGCATGCTGCTGGTCCTTCGCCTTGCGCAAAGCTTCCAGCTCTGCCTCCTTCTTGTCCATCCGCGTTTGCTTCCATTTTGCAAACGTCTCGGGTGTTACTGGTGTTAGGTTCGAACCAAGCTTGTGTCGCTGTGAAGATAACACCAGATTAATTGAAGTTGTAAATTGGGGATGCGGTCGATAGGAGACAGATCAGCATACCTCAACTTCCAAGAACTCCTCCAAAGTGATCGTGTTCGCTTTCTCTGCTTCTTCTGCAGCCTTACGCTGTGACTTCAGTACGAATCCTGGCGGAAGGGCATGGCGATACTGGCAGTCGTCACCATTTGGACATTGCCAGAACCAGCCAAATCTGCGTCACGTTCGATGGATCAGCGAGATTGCAGTGGGAAGAAATACATGGAGAAAGGGTTACTTTTGCATCTCGATAGCTTCGATAAAGTGTTTGCAAACAATCTGTATTTAGACAATGAATACGATGTGGCAAGGGCAGCAGGAATGGGCGACATGCATCGGTTGTTGTCCGTGGGTTTCCACTTTTTGATATCACGACCTGCCTCAACTTCGCTTCGTCCCACGTATCCATCGTATCTACAATCCGTATTAGCATCTACGCCCCCACACAGAAAGAGCCAGATACTACTTACCAGCTAACTTCTCCTCCCGGCTATCCGCATACAAGTTCTTCTTCTCCACCTTGCGTTCCACATCCAAGTTATGACTGAACTTGCATTTGGTCCCCTTGTCGCAGTGTCCGGCCTTGAAGAACGCGCAAAGCACTGTCTTTGGGTCCACACCAAAAGGCACCTTCTGGGTCTGTATGGGACGGATCAACGCAGCCTCCTCCTTCTTCCGCTTCTCCTCCTCGGCCTTGGCCCTTGTACGCAGCTCCTTCTCGCGTTCTTTCGCGAGCACTTCGGGTGACTTGCCCGCTTGCGACGCTTGGCTCTGGATCCGGGCGACTTCTTTCTGGACTTTGGCAGACTTGTTTTTCTGCAGGGTGGAAGGGCGAGGTACGGTCAGCATAAACGCCGTTCGGTGAAACGGTTGCGCAGATGAGCGCTGACATTTTTCATGCCGAAAGTCTGCAGGTCGGCGTGAGCGCATCAGTACAATCTCCTACGGCTGAAGCGGGGGGAGCGGGACCACCTTGTCGACCTTGACCTTGGACGACGAGCTCGGCTGGTTCTGCTTCTTTGGCGCCATCGTGAAATTTCGGTATGAAGTAAGTCAATCTACGACAGGTATGAAGACGGGCAAGGTGGATTCGTGGATAGACTTGTTCAAGTTACTTGTGTCCTCACTTTTCCCTGAAAGTATATTTCCCCACCACGTGACCACGCGACAGCCGCGTGGCAGTGATGGAGGTGGAAAGGACCTTCGAAGGAAACACAAGAAGTCAAGACAACGGAGAAGAGATGCAGAACCGAATAAATGACAAGTACGAAGCGGGCATTCAAGTTTCTCACTAGTGGACACTAGACTGAAATGTGAAGGAACTGAACGTGCATTAACAATGCAACATAAACGTATGTATGTTTGCTGTATATGAGTGCGATGTATCTATTCTGCAATGAAATGCATTGTATACTCGACCAAGACGCATGAGATCTAATGCCAATGAATTATGCAGTGCGGTACGAGTGCATGAAAACAAAATTGTGTGGGGGAGCGCAAGGTGCAACAGAGTGTACAAAACATGGAACGTGAAAAGGACAAAACATGACAAGACAACGGAGACGAGATGCAAAATCGAACAGATTGTACGAGTGTAGAGCAAAAACAACGGCGTGGGCTTGTGCTCTTACCACGACAAATGCCCTACCTCTCACATATATTATATCCACTTCTCTGCCCTCATCATGCCCTCCTCATCACCTTTATCTCACCAGGGCCTTCACCCGCTTTGGAGCTCACGCTCCTTATGCGCGAGGTGGCACCCCTCATCTTCCGCATGGCAGCTGTAGGGTCCCTCTCCACAGAAGCAGGCATCTTCGTCGACGCCGGTGCACCTATGATGGGCCTCGGCATCACGGATGGCGCAGGCGCCCCAAAGCGCGAGGGCAGACGCAGTCCTGAAGGAGCCGCAAACCTGCTGCCATTACTGTTGCTGCTGGAGGAAGCAACGGAAGGCCTTCTCGACAGCCCCGTCGACATGGATGCAGGGCGCTGTAATCTCGATACGCCAGCAGGAATGGTGGGAGCAGCATCCTTGGCTCCCTCTATCGGTGGCCGTTGAATACCCGCGCTTGCAACCCGAGTGGACGTGGACGTCAGCGTCGTAGCTCTGACGCGCGTAGCAATTTCGTTCGGTCGCGTAGAAAGGTCTTCGGATGTGTGCAGCGCTGCGTATGGCTTGACGCGTTTTGGGAGTTCCGTGCCTGGCGGAGGACGCTGAAGTCCGGTTGTTCGCGACCGCGCGGAAGGAACTGGTTGGGTTTCGGGGGTGATCCTTGATAAAGCTGAACTGGCCGACACTGGCGCGGGGACAGTTGAAGAGGGAATCGTATCTGCGTATTCTTGAGGCTTCGCCTTCTTTACGATGCGCAGAGCACTGACTTGCATTTGCTTCGAGACTGCTGGTGCCGAAGGGGCAGTCGCAGCTGTCTTACGCGCCGCATTAGGCTTTAATGAGGAGATCCGACGCTCTGGAGGGACGTCTTTCACCTGGGCTTGATTAACCGGAAGTGGCGAACGCTGGAAAGCATCGCGCTGCTTCACAGGTGCCTGAGGCGCTGCGATTGAAATTAGCGTCGCGTCGAGGTCGATTCTACTTATCATAATTCAAGACTTACTGCGTTCTGTAGAAGAGTTGGATAAAGACCTCCTACGATCTTCGCGTTTGTTCGCTGGCGTTACGAACACAGGCGGCTGCCGAGCCGACTCGTTCTTGCTTTCGCTCGTGGCTCCAAGCTTGACGTCTCTCAGCCTCTCCACAAGAGAGCCTTCAATATCGCACTCGTCTGCGCTATCAGCATCAACTTCTGCCTTCATTTCCTGCTTTGCTTGGTGCCTGCTCTTCGCCTGTACCTGAATCTGATTTCCTGCCGACTCTATCAAGGTCGCGTTTCTGAGATTCTCAGCGAGGGCATACATCTCCCTCTCTTCCGCTTCGATGTCTAGGTCGTCCATCGAATCCTGACCAAGGAAGGAGATCTTGTCATTCAGAAGATCGAACGAGGTTTCGGGGCACTGAAAATGCATGCTGAACGATGTTTGCAGGTCCACAGACGTACGACGCGGATCCAACCTCGAAGTCGAAGTAGCGGGACGAGCAGGTGGACGTGAAGGGGACGGAGACTCGGGCTCGGTGGGCGAAGCAAGAACAAGCGAGTCCGGCTCAGGAGGGACGACAATTATCTGGGGAGGAGCAGCGTGAAGTGTGGGCGTAGATAAGGATGAGAATGATGGAGATGAAGGGGTAGGAGAGGACGTCGTCCCATTGATGGCATTGATGACTGAAGCTAAGGGGGATGATGAGGGAGCAGCGGTAGGCTTCTCCGTAGCAAAAGCCGAAGAAGAAGTATCTTGATTATTAAACGGACTGGCTGTTTTCTTTGCTGGTGTCTCCTGTTCTTGTTCTTCTTCCTCCAGCTCAATATCGGCAAGAGGCCGCCTCTGGGGCGTGGCATGGCATCCCACTTGTAGCGGGGACGCGCAGTCGCCTTCATTCTCATCGTCGGCCGTTTGTCCCGCATCGTCGGCCTCGCCGTCCAAGCTGTCCAAATCGGTATCGTCCCCGAAATCAATCAGCCCGCCCTCTGGCATCTTGGGAAGGAGGACCTTGTACTTGGTGTAGGTACGACTGAAAAATTTGGTCAAAGTCAAGGGGCTATCACCAACTGAGGTATTTGGCGCTGGTTCAGAGTTTTCCTTGTCCGAACCCGAGTCTGGCGAGTGCACGTCGCGGCGTGGAGGGGTCGATGGCCTGGCGAGAGGATCGAACATTTCAAGGAGAGAATCGCGTGGACGATTTGTAGTAGACATTGTCGTCGTTCGTAAGATTCGTGCGTAGAAAGGAAAGCGTTGGTTGGTAGTGGCCTAGAAAGAAAGCGGTGATGAAGACTGGATTTATGAAAGCCTGTCGCAATGGAAGCAAGACAAGAGAGTTGTTGACTGGAAGTGATGGTGTCGCTGTGACGGATATGTGACAGACGCGTTTATCACGTGATCGTGCAACTGCTTGAGTCCCTCGCGCAAGACACTGCCAGGCACTGCAGCAGGGACAGCAAGCTGAGATATCAAGGGAAAGATTCGTTCTCTACACAATTAAACTGGTGACCGGATCTTTATGGAATTTAGTCTTTTTACAACACAATACTGACTGTAGTAGAGGGAAGATCCGCTATATCCGCACATACTACACATCATTCTGAACGCGCCCTTGATCCACTGTCTTCTGTGCAAGGGGAGCCAAGGGGACTAGAAGAGTCAACGACCGCGCCAAAGGATTCGCACCAAGATATGGATTGCGGCCACGTCTATTTGAGTTGGATTAATTGGAATTGCATTGGCAAAAATTACTGTTGCTACAAAAGAGCCAGATGATAAATCTCCAGCTGAAAACTGTCTAGGGATGCATCAACGGGGGGAGAAGAAATATATCAATTTCAAATAAGTTCCGGTGACCGAATTTACATCAAATCTTGTGATTTTGGCCTGAGCCTCATTGACAAACAATCCCTGGAAGAAGGATCCAAGAGTGCCTGCATATAAAGTTCACATACGCACATGGGCTGTCTTTGCTAGTCGACACGCACATCTAAAAATGAATAAATGCCTGTGAAGAGGGATCCCGGAAGCAAAAAAAAATCGGAAAGGCAGACGCACTAGTAACTGGAATATCAGTTTGCAAATCCCTGTGTGAGAATTCACGCAATAAATTGTTAGAGTACCTTAGGAGCAACATCAAACTCCCAGCACAACCGGACCTTGATGGACGTGGACGTCTACTGGCACAGTTGTGTGCGGATCATGCATTTTGTCGGAAGGACGTTCCAGTTCTATGACCTACTAATCTCAGAAAATGTCAGATGGGTGAGACAGATAACCAAGAACAAGCAATAATGCATTCGGGATTGAAATATTGACTTGTGTATATGGCGGCCGATGACGACAAGACAAAGTGAAAGTGGAGTCGATTATCTGTTTTCTTGCGGCGCTTGGCCGCGAGTTCTACCTCGGAGCTTGAATTGCTGTTATTATGTAATTATTCACCGGTCACCGTTCACAATAGCGATCCAAGCTCTTCGTTCATCGTCAGCTACAGCGACACCGACCGGCATTTTCTCATCATTAAATCGTCACTCCAAACACGAGACTGAAGATTTTTCGGGGTCTGGAGAATCCGCACTTGAGTTAAGAATATAATCACAATATATACATATACGGTCGACGGTGATAGTAACTTATTAATTGCCCCGGGCGATCCTTTTCCTGGCTTGCTCCTTTCTTTATGTCCTCCATCGTGTTCACGCATCCCTAACTTAGTCTCAAAGTACACACCGCTTTTTTCCCTCCCCTCCTCACCATCATGGCACGCACGCAGTCGTTCCTATCTCAGGAGCCTACCAACATAGTCTCCCAACCCGTCACCATTGGACATATGTGAGTCACCTGAGTTTTTCTCCACATTTATTGCAGACTGATCCGCCCATGTAGCCAGCTCAGAGACCTCATCATCTGTCCCGACGAGCGAGGCGTCGTCGACTATGTGCAAGATAAGTGTATCATGGAGCGGGATATGACTGATCCATCCTCCGTGCGTTGTTTCATGGCTCCACTACATCGCAAGACATTTAGATGCATCTCTTTTGCAGACGTCAATACCACTCGTAATGCTCAACTTCATACCCAACACAATCGCCTCCCTCCGTATTCCTGACTCCAATGAGCGACTTATTGCCGCAGGCGGACAGGATGCCGAACTCCATCTTTCCATTCACACACGACGTC
>SGPL01000462.1:0-26244 GCA_004802705.1 Bondarzewia mesenterica
CGCCGGCGATTATCGCACGCGATCCTGGGGGAGATCCGAGCGGAGGGCCCGAGGGAAACGAGCGAACGAGCCGACGGGCGAAGGAAGTTCGCCGGTCACGGGGTTTGGGTGCCCCACGAAGCCCTCCAGCTTATTTCTTCATGGGGCACCCAACAGCGGGGTGTGCCAGCTAAAATCTGGGTGCCCCATGAAGTGCTAAGTTGCGATTTTTTTCATGGGGCACGCTAGATAATCTCTCTTGATCTTTGTGATCTCGGGCAGCGCTCTACGGCCATCATGGCCCTGTTCTCGTATGTAATGAGCTTGCTCCAAGGGTTTTTGACCCGTCTCTCGAGCCCTCGTGGTTCATAAAATCCCAAAAATTTCCCAGGGGTAGCTACGGTGCAGACAAAATATCCTTCCCTGATAAAATCGTGAAAAACGGCCGAGAAACCGTGGACTCCCCTCACTGAATGCTAAACACGTGGAGGGCAGCTCGCGCGATGGCCGGGGTTGGCTTACCTAATCCCCTTGGAATCTCCCATCCTGGGTGCCCCAGGGCAATCTAAAGGTTGCTTTGAGCGAATGGCAGTCATCTGATCGTGCCGAATGTGCACACATTTGGACCTGCATCATGACCACACCTGCATAAGTTCATGATTCGATGAATAATGAAAGAGAGCTAACTCACAAGTTGGCAAAAAAATGAAAACTGCTCAGGTTCATCTGCGTATTGATTGATCTTCTCCTTGAAAGGCACGATGAGGTTGACTATTTTACGATAAGCCCAATAGTCACGATTCTCGCTAAGTATAACTTGGCGTTAGAAGTACAGCCTGAAGGATGTAAAGATAGACTGACATAGTGGTATACACATGTTCGGGCTCATCATCTCTGTCTGGCAATGCGTCGAATGATTCTCGAAATGCTCCATTCTCCATGAGTTGTTCAATATTGGACCAAAGGTCGATGGTACACCGTATGATGCGGGCATGCTTGCCATATGTCTCCTTGCCCTTAACTCTGCATCTCAAAGTCAAAACGTCTTGAAATCCTAAATGAAAATGGTTAAAAATGAATGTACGCTCATTCTCTGCCTTTTGCTTGATCACTTGTCAGATACCGGAGCTTTGTTGACAGACCGCTGTAGTCTTGCAAGGACAGTCGCTGATACTGGGGTAGCACGAGTCATAGAATGAGCTGGCTGAGTACTACTAGGAGCCGCTGAGTCAGAATCCATGGGTGGCAGGTGAGAGACGCACTTCACCACCGACTCATTGCAGTTCTCTTTGCGCTATATATATCTTTTGTCAAATGTCCAGATTTTTTTCCATTCATTTCCTCTGGGCTTTTCTAGTAGGCTGGCCAGTGTGATCCACACTGATCGCGATACAGATGGTTCGGCCGCCGTCATCATTCGCCGTCTCTGATGAGTCGGCCGAGCATGAGCTGGGCAGGCATATGGACCTTGCCTGCTCATTGGTCACCGTGTCTCACGGGTCGGCCGAGCATGAGCTGGGCAGGCATATGGACCTTGCCCGCTCATCGGTCACCGTGTCTGACGGGTTGGCCGAGCACCTTCTGGGCAGGCATATAGACCTTGCCCGCTCATCAGTCACCATGTCTGATGGTTTGGCCGAGCACCCTCTGGGCAAGCATATGGTGTCTTGCACCCTCACCTTTCCTCATCTCTGATGGGTTGGCCGAGCATGCCTTGCCCGCTTGCTGTTCCCCATCTCTGACCATTCAGTCGAGGTCCTCAGCCTACTCACCTTTCCTCATCTCTGACAGGTCGGCCAAGTATGCCCTGCCTACTCACTATTCCCCATCTCTGACCATTTGGCCGAGGGTCCTCAGCCCCTCATGTTTTCCCATCTCTGATGGGTCGGCCGAGCATGCCTTGCCCACTCACCGTTCCCCATCTCTGACCATTCGGCTGAGGTCCTCGGCCCACTCACCTTTCTCTGTCTCTGATGGGTCAGCGGAGCATGCCTTGCCCGTCACTGTTCCCTGTCTCTGATCGTTCAGCTGAGGTCCTTGGTCCACTCACCTTTTCTCATCTCTGATGAGTCAGCCGAGCATGCCTTGCCTGCTCGCCATTCCTCGATCTCTGATAGTTCGGCCGAGCATGCCTTGCCCGCTTGCCTTTCCCCATCTCTGACAGGTCAGCAGAGCATGCCGAGAAAATATATCAGCCTCGCCCACTCCCTGCTCACCGTGTCTGATAATTTAGCTGAGCATCCCTTGCTGACTCACCATTCAACCCAGTCTGACAGTTCTGCTATGCATACTCAGCCTTCTCATCACAGATGTATCATGATCTGATGCCCAGCAATATAATGTATTTTTCCCACTAACCCATATAGTTTTTTACCTTCTCAAAGTCCCCCAATGCTTGCATGGCAAACCTATCCTACATCCCCTTTTACCGAGCAGCATATGCATAGTGTCCTGGCTTCTCCCTAATGTCCATCCTCTCCATGTGGGACCCTAAGCATCTCTCTTATGCTGGAAGCATCTCACCGTCCATTCCATCTCGGCCTCCAACAAAATGGTTTGTTCCTGCCATCGATCCCTCAGGGCCTTTGCTCAGAGCCAGTAAACTCTGTAAACTATGGCATCAACAATCAATAGTTTATTATCGGCATCAGTGAACGTCTGTGCAAAATCACTCACATTCTTTCATCCATCCATTGCCTTCAGCGTCTCAGGTGATATCCATGTTCCAAATCCATGACAGCCCTTTCTTTCTAGTCCTGGGCAGACTCAGCTCCATGATTGCCATGCTTGCATTTAGGTGTTCCTTCGTCAACTCTTTGTACACACCGAGCACATCCACATTGGCCCCGAGGTGTAGCATGGCTCGCTGACATGCCATATAGATCTTCGAATGTTCACAAACATTGCCTTCGAGGACAGTCACCTCATTCCATGCCCGAGTCTTCTTCTTCTAGCTGTTGGCCTGTCTCACTGAGCTACAGAACAGAAATGACTTGTGGCTGATGGTGATCTGCATGTGATGGAGGGCATCATTGGCCTGACCTTTTTGCAGCTTCAGTTCCTGCTTGGCCAGCTCCTCTAGACCCAACTCCCTGCACTTCATAATCCTGAGGATAGAGGGGAGAGCAATGGCCATCTTTTCAGCAGGGACAATATCAGGGATGTCTTCAGCATACTCTTCCACCACTTCCACTGGGATGGGCTCATCTTCATTTGGTTCAGGGTCAGGGATGACATCGGGCGGGATATCTTCCCACTTGGCTCCGGAGTCGGTGAATCTGACATACTTTTCAGCCTCCCTTTGAAAGGCAGTAATGCAATTCTCAAGCCAATGTCGAGATTCAATGAGCTTGGTGAGAGCTTCTGCCAATGCATTCCTGGATAGATGGCTGATGCAGGCTAACAGAGATAACCTTGACTGTATTTGTTGAATGTATTTTTAAGAAGTAATATTCCCACTCACTGTGCCTCTTGTATCTTAATCCTAGTCGAAAGCCATGCAGTCGATCCCCTTGGAACCCGCCCACCGGCCCGGCCCTCATTTTTGGCGAGCTTCAATTAATATGCCACTTGGCTGGGCACTTGAAGGCTTAGGGACCCTGTCTGTTTACGGTGGCATGCTGAGCAGTTCATGGACGGCGCAGACATGGTTGGATCTTTTCGGTCGATCGCAGAACCTGAAGCACCTGCGCTCTGTAGGGACAGAGATTTCGTACCTTCCGAGAGCGCTAGTGATGCCCGTCATTCCGCGAGAGCAGTTGACAGGGAACGAATATTTGGCGATGCTGCGAGACAACCTTTTGTTTCCGAAACTTTCAAGTCTAACAATTGAAAATGCTTTACACGAGGTCCGCGAACCTTTTGATCGGTGCCTCCGCGAGCTACTGGTCCCAGCATTATTCGCGCGCAAGAGGCTAGGGGCTCCCCTTCAGTCATTCATGGTCAACGGGCCCATTGCCGCCGAAACGATCTCGATTCTCGCTCGGGCGAATTCAGCGATAAAAAGGCATGGCTATGGTGGAGATCGCACATCGGACCGCGGCGGAAGCTCCGGCGAGGAGAATGTGACGTCTACCGAGTTGTATTACGATGACCGCTATATTTTTGACGAAGACGCCTTGTTGCCTTAAACTGTCCATATTCCTGGCAACATCTCGTCTTTCCCTTAATGCTGTATATCCACTCGCCCAACGTTGTCATATCATTCCCCCCTTCTGTCCCTTCAACTGTTCTTTGCAAATATCTGTACTTGGACGATCATTTCTTCCATTCGTATGTATTCTTTGGACATTGAAGAAATCATACTGCAACTGCGTCGACTGGAGGTGCCCTGCAATAATACAGTGGCGACGGTGAGTCGGACCAAAATACATATTTACTGATTATGGCTGATTGGCGAGGACGTACGACGTCGTGAACTCGGAAACACTCGTAATATCTACGACATAGATATTGAGAAACCTGGATACATTCAGTACCAGGAGTTGTGACTGGCAGTAGAAGATACAGAGCACCAGAACCACATAATGCCTGGCGAGGAGAGATGGCAATGCTGCCTCGATGAACGATCTGTCAAACGGACCGCGCCTTGAAACAGGCAAAGTAAGTACACAAAACCATTCACTTTTTACCCTTCAGCCTTATCCATTGCAGTCGGGCTCCACAAACCTACAGTTATGGATGAGGTACACAATATTCTGGAGGTGGCAATGACCCTGCATAGTGGGGAAATCTATGATGATCGCCGGCCTGAGGCTCCGAGCACGGGTCTCAGTACGAGGTTTGAAATTCTGGGACACGAACCGAGAACTGTGCTGCGATGGACTCGAAGGAGCTCGAAACGAAAACTAGTTGAGGTCGGCCACAATCGTCTTCGAAGATGCATGCATCTTGGAATGTCGTCGTCAGCGCAAAGAGGTTGTGTTGGAGGTGTCGGGGCTGATCAGTGCGACGAGGGTCACCTTAGGTTGTATGCCCTTCGTGTCGTGGAAATTCGGCGTGAGATGCATAAGAAGGGCCGTTTGAACGAAGTGACAACTTCCTGCCTGACGGCAGCGCTCGCACAGACCGTCCGGCAATACTCACTTGTAAACTGTGGATGTCAATCACAAGACGCCATGGCAGGAGTGTATGACAATACTGCAAACAAATTCTCACCTTGTACAATGTAAACGATCGTCATATCATACAACCCTGCACGAACAAGTGAGTAATGTACATATCACAAGCCTGAAAGATTCGAGCAAAAAAGAGAGCCATTGCTAGCCATGGTCATTTTCATTCCTCATCTTCATCGTCCTCGTCCTCAGCTTCCTCTTCTTCTTCCTCTTCTTCCTCCTGCACCTTTTTCTTTACTGCATCCTTTTTTGAGCTCGCAGCTGCCTTGGAGGAAGGTGGCTTGGTCAAAGAGCTCGAGCTTGGCTTGGCCTTTCCCTTGTTGGAACTGGAGCTCGCGTTTTTCTTCTTGGGCTTCTCTTCTTCCTCGTCATCTTCGTCATCTTCGCCGCCTGGCAGCGGTGCAACTTTGGTGTAGTCGATTCTGATGCCGCGCGTCCTGCGCCCACCACTGATCACGTTTGACTGGTCGAGCGCCGCGAGCTCATCTACAAACCGTTCAACTGTTCAACCTACAACCCTCTATAATCTCGCTGACCGCACAACGTGAAAGTTGTGATATATGATTTAGTACTCACCGGCGTCGACATTACTTTCCGATGACTCCTCGTCCTCGTCTTCTTCATCACGTCTGGGCCTGTATGTAATCATACCCCACAAATATTTGTTGAATTTGATCTGTCAGAGCGAAGGACTAGGCTCACCCACTTTTTGGATGATTTACTTTTCTTTGATTCGAGTTCTTCTGCTCTGCGTTTGGCCTTTGACGACATAAATGTAAGGGTTCAACAACGTACACAGGCGATGAGGTGATGACTGTAGGCGTGCTAAGGAATTCGTGGGTGTGACGAAGTCGGATCCCCGAGGAGTTTTGCCCCTTCTCAGTCTCCGCTCTTGTCTCCGCTCCTTTCGTCCTCAACCACCTCGTTCGACCGGCCGACCACAACTTACAATTGTTCAAACGTTCGACCTCTACTACGAGACCTGTTCGATGTCTACGAAGATAGTGTATGTCCTGCACATAGCTCGCGTTCTAATTTTTTTGCCGCAGGATGAGATATCGGCGGCTATTTCTCTGACGAGATTCATCACCTGCTACTAGGCGCTGCCAATGGCAAGGACCAACGTGGGTCCTATTCTCATGGTATTGCAGCAAAGAATCCGTAGTCTCGCCCACTTCACACCTGAACACTCGTCTCAGCTAGCAATTTGTCATAACATGTATATTTATCGCAAGAGACAAGTAAGTCCCTGCACTTATCTTATTGGAGGTTGGGGCAGGACTGGCTAACCACTGTAGGATAGGATTGCACACTGATTGCACAGACAGGCACAACTAAATCCGTCCTTGACTTCTTTTCCGAACTCCGTACGTCCTCGAGATCATTCCCCTATCTCTGCGCACTGCATCCAGGCTCAACAAGAGTTCCAAGTTCTTGGACGGGCGGTTCGAAGTACTCTCGAATCGCTTGCGGAAACGCAAAGTGCGAGTGCACCAAAGCAGGCATCGCTCTGCGCCTGCCCCACAGATTGTACGTGTACACGCTTGCTTCTTTACTGACGTCGTCCATCCCCCCCTGACCCATCACAGCGCATTCTCACCGGTCCTCTCCCTCCGTTTCATGTACAGTTACTTCCAACAGCAGGTGCAACTGTTATTTTTCCAGTTCTATGACGGAAGACTTTCACTATGCTGGGCTCAGCGGGCCGAGTGGCGCCACCGTGCTGTTTCCCTTCTCTCCTGTGCAGTGTGCTATTACGCGTATGCTTGCGTCTCGACTCCCACGATGACGACCCTCTCGTTCCATTCATACTTGCCCTCTCGCCTCCCTTCTCATTGTGCATTCTATTTACGCCTCTCGTTCCACGGGACCTGCTATTACGCCCTCAAGTACCTCATCCGCCCGGACAACCGTAACCTGATGACTCCCTTGACGTGCCACGCCCTTCGCGACTGTGCAGCTCGCAGCTCGCAGTCGACATGCAGCAGATGTGTATCCTAGAACAGTACACTTCAGTCCGCCTGGAGTGCCCCATCCTCCAAGGTATCCAGCCTAGCCGACCCAATGATCTGTGTATCCAACCGCGCGGGTCTTCTCGCTCCCACCGTCAATCCCCCACACTATGGGCTACATGACGCATCTGCGAACACGCCCAGACTGCGCGACCTTTCGTGAACAAGTGAGCTCATCTCGGCAGCTGAGCTCGACAGACATCACTTACTCAGACGTACTGAATACAGTACTTCTAAAGCAAGATAAGTACCCTTGCTTATCGCCCCACCCCGTGGGGCAACTGCACTTCAGGCTTCAGGCGAACCAGAGGCTTCTCTCAGAGACGTACCAATGTTCGACGCCAGTAGCATATGATACTTATTACTTACTCACGATATGACACAGTACTCGAGTACATGTCCTCGGAACTTCGGTTACTTATCACTCGGAACAAGAATACGTGCTCAATCAGATGTGGGGCCAGCGAATTTCTTCTACTCCACTTCCACCTGCAGCTGTTGCAAGGCCCGACCAAACGCTTCCCTCGGACACGGCGGTGAGGTCCCGCAAACGCTGTCTGCGCGGGCGCCGCAGCGCCTCACTGTACCTTGTGCGTAAGGTCGGTACTTACTGCAGCCCCACCTCATATCTGTCAAATTACCTTCGTGTATATGAGCGCCTCGCAGAATCGGTCGCACGTCTCGTCTATACATAAATCTATACATAAAAATACATACGTACACGTCTTAACGCGCGGGCCCCTGCAGAGCGAGAGGTCGATAAATCTGTACACGCATTCGTCCACAACGAATTGAACAGACAGCTTCGAAGTTGGGTCAACAACGGCACCAATGCAATAAATTATTCGCAAGACCACGGCGTACGTATACGGACGATGGACGGGATTGGAACTGGAGTTGAACAGACGGAACGGACGAACATGCACAGAACAGGATAGGGAGGTACGTAGCCAGGCAGGTATATGTGGGAAAGGGGAAACGGAAGAGAAGAAAGCGACGGAACGGAACTGAAGTAACGGCTACAGTGCACTGGAAAGCGATCGCGAACATTGTGTGGGGAGACGAATATATATATATATATTGGGGGCTTGATCTGCAGCTAGCCTCGCGCGCGACTTCTTCGTCGTACATCGGAGGTGCGAGTCTCGTCTTCTTGGGGGTCTGGGTAACAATGATAGACGAAAGAAGAAAGAAAGAGAAAGGACGAGGGGTGGAAGAGTGGACGGTGAGTGTGGAATGATGGTTAGCAGGCGAACAGTCGAGCGGAGAGAAGTTAGGCAGGTAGACGTGACACGGCACAGCACGGCGTGTGGAGACGAGAATAACCGAGACGAGAAAAGAAGGGGCTGAGGATACAAAAAAGAACAAAGATATAATGAGAAAATCAAACAAAAAAAAACAAAGAGAGAGAGAGAGAAGAAATTGCTGTGCGGCGCGACGCTACGAAACCTTGCGACGAAAGTTCGAGAGCAAAATGCGAGCAGATTGTGAGGCGCGGAGATGGGATATTCTAGCCAAGTACTAGACGCAGAGACGATGGGATACGACGCGTGAACAAGCGGACAAGTATCTCGACCGGGACCTCGACCAGGATCACACGGTGATACAAGACAATCGCCCGCCTAGAACGACTGCATGGAGTTCTCATTGTACGAGTTGTTGCTCCAGTCGCTCGGGAACATCGGCGGGTGAGGTTGCTGCATCGCATTGACCCCCGAGTCCTCGGGGAGCAGCATGGGCGGGTGGGGGTGGAGGAACGACGAAAAGATGGAGTCTTCGTGGTCGGGCGGCAACATAGGCGGGTGGAGAAAATCCATGGGCGAGTCCTCGGGCAGAAGCATGGGTGGGTGGATGTTGTACTGCGGCGAGTCCGTCTGCGGAAGCATCGGCGGGTGCCAGAACGTGTTGTTCCCGTTGTTCCCACTGCGCAGCATTGGGTACGAGCTGTATGAGGGATACGGGTATTCCATTGACGAGCGCTGCGAGCTGGACGTCGTCGAGGTACCAGAGCTAGAGAAGGAATCACCGAAGGAGGAATACGAGACGGCGGAAGACGGCGGATCGGTGGCAGAGTCGTTGCTCATCCGGCGTCGCTTGTTCTTCCTCGAGTCCGACGAGTCAATGTCCGATGATTCGCCGACTGGCGACTGCGTCTCGGGATTCTGGCTGAAGAGTTGCGACAAGTAGTCCGGGTGATAAGGGCCGGGGAAGTGGGGCATATTGAGTGAGAAATGGTCCGAACCAGAGAACCCCCCGCTCTGCGTGTTGTGGTCGCTGCCGAGGGCGCCCACGAGCTCGGAATGGGTGGGCCGATACTCGTAATTCTCACTACCGTCGAAGGCCATCTGCGTCGTCGAGTCGGGCGCGAGTATGGGGGAAACAACATCGGCGTTGGGAGATGCTCGTCGACTGGCGCCGGGGCTCGCGGAAGGCGTTTCAGAAACGCCTCCATTCCCAATCCTGCGCGCATCGTGTCGCGAGCGCTTGCGAATGACGTCGGACTTCATGGAAATAGGCCGCGCAGAACCATGCAATTTGAAACTGTTTGATAGGCCAATCAGAATGGATCCAGAGTAGCGGGACGCGATAGTAGACTTACTATAAACCGCAACTATGGATATCACGGCATTGGAAGGATTTTCGTCAGCTTCCTATCACGGACACATGACATCGTGTTACTCACGCGTTGCAGACAGTCTTCCCCTCGTCATCCTTCCGCCAGAGGGGGGTCGCAGTCGTGTGGCAATTGTAACACTGAGCTGTAGGAACAAACTGAGTCAACCGCCCCAAAATGCAACTCCGACAATTCTACGTACCCATTACTTCCGAGGACTCTTGCCGTGGCGCAGCCTGGGAACGACCCTCCCCATGACTATTGCGCATGCTTTTGGGACGCGGGCGTTTGTGCTGAAGAAACAGAAATAAACGAGAATGAACTTGCGAACAAACCGAATGAATGCTCACCAGTTTACAATATAAGCCACAAGCGTTGCAGTTGAGCTCGTCGTTGAGCCCACGACGCCAGAGCGGGGTGTGAGTTGCACCGCAGTTGGAACACTCAGCCTTGACACCGCCTGGTGCAGAATAGTTATTAGGAATTTGACTAGCCAAATTGTTGGCCGTCGCACCAGGTGCAGACGAACGCGAAGTCGCACTCTGCGTCCTAACACTTAGCGATGGCCGGGTTGACGTTGACGTCGACGTCGACGAGGTGTTGGATCCAAGCTTGACGGCGCAACGGTCTGGGGGGAGATTCTCCTGCTGCGTCGCCTGCGACTGAACCAGACCCGCCTGCGGGTATGCTGAGACGTGGTCGTAGTCGGAAGAAAAACTCGGCTTCATCTCAACGTCCAAGTCGTGATGGGGAAGGTCGCCGAAATCGTGTCTTGAATCGTTGTTGCTGCTGAAGCCACCTGAAGACCAGGCGCCAGGGCTGTCGGTCGAGTCGACGAGGAGATCATCGAGTCCGAGTTCGATGGTTGGACGTCTAATACTGAAGGACTCGCTGTGATTGTTGTTGTGGCGGACGTCTTCGCCGTAGTTCATGCCGTTCGTGACAGTTGGGGAGGGGTATAACAAAGCAGTTGGACCAAAATCGTTCGAGAAAAGGGAAGGGAATCTGAGAGAAGCGGATGCGGGGGAGGAGAGATCGACTTGCGCATCCGTTATTGTAACGGATGGCTTGCGGCCCCGTTGAGTGAGAGGAGGATCTTTGTCGGCGGGCTCGGGAACGACAGGGGCCGGTTCGACAACATCCTCGACGACGGTCGCACGCGTTGAAGGCCGACCTCGTCGCGAGACAGTATCTCTGAACTCGGCTGAAGGTTTGAGATCGGGCTTCTTGACGGGAGGGGCGGAGGCGGCTGGGGTAGGCTGATCGACGGAGAAAGTGAACTGCATGCGTTTGATGGTACCGGGTCTGGCGTTCTGATTAGCTTCTCGTGTACGCTCCTTCTCGGCCGCGCGTTGGCGGATGATGTCTGTTGAATGATTCCGCTTGAACCCAGGGGCCTCGAGCTCTTCAATGCTCCTGGGGTAGCAACGTCGGCGGGGAAAATTTGAGCGATCAGGGTCAAGGGTTTCGAAGGTGGCGGAGAGGGTACAAACCTTCCCTTCTCCTTGTCCAGCTTGTCACTCATGCATTTCGAAAGCTTTTTAAACTCGCGCTTTGATCTGGCGTTGTCGGTATCGACCATGAGGTTCTGAAGGTGCCATAGGCGCCAACTGAGGTTCTCTAGACGCTGGCCTTGCTCGAGGTAGCCAGCGACCTTGGTACATACCTACAAAGGCAGGACAAGGCTCGGAACGAGGGGGTGAGTACAACATCCAACGACACACGTACTTTCCAGGTCTTGGTGAGTGAGTCGGTGTCGCCAAGGTTGCTGAACGCTATAAAAGACTTGTTGCCCTGGAAAGATTGAGGCATGAGGTGAAAAAAAGTTTGTAAGTCGATCATGATGCGGCGGCGGGGGCGTAAAGTGCACCGACTTTGAACTTGAGATTGAGAATTGAGGGCATTTAAAGGAAAAGGAGAGGGGGGGAGCGGGGTGGGGTCGTGAAAGCAGAAAAGGTCGAAAAGTGACTAGTCGTCGAGACGGGTTATAGGCCTTACGCTCATACGGATTTCATTTCCCGCCACCCTTCCGTTCTGCGTTGCCGACAACGCTCGGGTTCACGCTCCGAAACCAGATATTTCATTCTCCGAAAGGGTTTCCACAATCTCCGCTCACTTATTATTATTTTCACCACCGATTCGCCAGCCGGCCCGAACCGCCAGAACTCGTTCCTTGTGCCTCTCCGCCCACACAGCACCCACACGTGTTGTACACTGCGCACATAACTCCCGGCGCCGTCCCACCGCGCTACGCACCACTAGACTTATTACTTGCTTCCCTTTTGAATTCCTTTCGAATAAATGGCATTTCAGCCGATGTCCCTCCGGCCGCTTCCGATTTCCCTCCCTAGTCCCGTTGCGTCCTGCGCTCGACGACTCGACGACTCTTGACGCTCTTGTGGGACGCATAAACATCAGAATGCCAAGGACATCTCCGCCGCCACTCTCGAAGTAAACAGCGATAAACTCCACACTCACCGTATACCCACAGCATCCTTCGGTGATGACGTTTCAATTTAAAAGGGCACATACCTTCTGACTGAGTGTGGAATTGTTCCCGCTCTCTGATGGCGACTGGTGAGAGTGACTCATCATGGGTGCGGACAAGCGTGGTATGCTTCCAAAAGACTTCCAAAGAGCACATTAACGTACCCAGTGTTCTGCCTTGAGCTTCTTTCTACGTCAGCCAGACCGTCCATTCTCACTATACCTGCTCTAGACGCAGAGCTTTTCCTGCAGTGACGTCTGCCTAAAGTCCGACCAGATAACCGATGTAAATTTGTAGAAAATTCCATCCAATTGCAAGAGATAAAATTCGTCAGAACCCGATTGCCGAGCTGCTTGATCCTACCTATCAATTTTGCCACACAACCCTTCGCCCTACTCAGCCCTCGGAGCGGAAGCAGAAGCGCTGGTTTATTGACCCGAGTAAGATTAACGGCCGTCACGAGAACAAGCGCGATTGCCTCGAGGTCTGCTGGGTCCGACCTGTGCACTGGATTTCACCACGGCGCAACACAGCGATTGCCTATTCAGGATAGATTTCACTGTTTATACGCCCACAGGCGCTTGCTCACCTGAAGAGTCGAACATTCCGTCTTCGAGATGTCGAATCACGGTGAACGTCTGGGCTATCGACGACTTCACTGACGACGTCGATATCACCCCGACCATGTTCTCACTCGACCGATACTTGACCGGCGTATTATCACCACCTTGGGCAGCATCCACGTCGAATCTCCATGTCGTGATGGNAAACGCACCGGCGAACGATGTGACCCACGGGACCATATGCGACAGTCCTTCTCCNACTCCGTCAGATCGAAGCGAGGTCGGGCATCCGACTCTGGAGATCCGGGCGGAAATCGAAGACTCTTCAAGTTCACGACCGGTAAGCATGTGTATTATTGAATACATTATATCGTATTATCTGGACTAAAAAAAAAAAGGATCAGGACAGAGAGACNTACTGCATACCGTGCAAGTCCGTTCCACTGAAGCGTCCGCTGGTCACCTTGAGGCAAGGTCAAGTTCCTGGTCAGAAAGCCGTACACCAGCCATCGCGACATCGATAAACATACCAGTCCCATCGATAAGAAAGAATAGCAGAAAAGGAATTCGAAACTTGCCTTCTTTGGTCCCTGCCCGAGTCCTTTAGCTGATAGTGGCGTTTCTTAGCAATATGCAGAAGTAAGCGGTACGAGCGATAACACCCACTTTACCACTTATCCTGTGGGTGTCCGATCTTGTCCGATACGTTGCATTTGCATGATCGCATTTTCCGCAATCTAAACGAGACGGCAAACGGGAGATGCCGAAATGAACCTACGAATTGCGGGGAAGTCAATGCGCGTGCCCTGCTATACAGCGCAAGTCCTGTCCCGCCCAGCGGACGATGACAGACGATGACACGGCGCCCCTTTCCTCACCGTCCTCGTTGTAGACATGCTCGAAGGATCTCTCGGACCCGTCCCTGCATCGTGATTGAGCCCACGGCAATTTCCGTCTTGTGATTGTGCGGTTAATACCCAGCCCAGAGAGCCTGGCAGTATCAGGCAGTATCTCGATGACGTACGTCATTTTATGTGGCCGATCTGAAGAGCACCACACGAATGGCGGACGAACAACAGGACAAAAGATTAAACATGTGACGATGATTTACCGTCGTGAGGATTGACCGAGGGAAGATGGCAAAGACGAGTGGCTGAAAAAGAGGAACTGCTGGGGATCTCGAAGACGAAGGTCCGAAGCCTACTTCGGAGACCGAAGACTGTGTCGAACGGAGGAAATACGAGCCGACGGACATCGAAATCAAGAGAATCGAATCGTTCGTAACGGATGGGTAGAAAGATGCTGACGCGTATTCAACCAGCGTGTCTGTGTTGCAGTTTCGACACGCTCGATCGGAGGATAGCGGAGTTATAGGATGTCCCGCACGAAGTCTGTAGAACCGCAAAACGAGGCATTAGGAGTAGGGCCGCTAGACCGGATAATGGGTCAAGAGATGCTCGAACGAGTGTGAGACACCTTGAATGGCACGCTTCATGATGTCAAGCTATTCCAGAGGCTTCGATCAGAAGATACCTACATTTCGTCCCTATATTCGCAGCCTTCAGTTGCTCGAAGAGGCAATGCACGGACGAGATTCATTTTCTCTAGGCGATCTCTGAGCGTACAAAATCGAGTCGGAAGTTATGGTCGAAACCAATTGATAGGCACAATTGAAACAAACGCGAGGGCTGAGCGCTTGGTTCGGCATGTCAAATGCTTCATGAGTTGGTTCTTCGGAACCACGTACCTGTCACCACCCCACACACACATACTGTAGTGCATACGGACACGCAAAACGCGTCCTTTTGGCGGCGGGGAACTTTCACTCGGTCCAAGAAAAGATTGGACCTCCAAGGCGGAGATGATATGAAAGAGTCGTTTTCATACTCGCCTGCAACATGCGCTCTCTTCAGCAACGAGGCTTCCACATGGTATTCCTTGCAAATTTATCGCCCATATTTTAACTTCGGTGTGAGTCGAGCGAACACCGGCGTGCGCGTCCGCACGAGTCTTGGCGGCTAGCATTCCGAGTTAGAGCAGATTGGTGTGTGGTAGGCTGATATAGGTGCATGAGCCGTCAAAAGATCACTGGACACAAAAATTTACCACAATATCTGAAGACTCCATACTATCGGCGCTCGCGATAGCAAGTTGAGATCTGCTGACCCATGCGGGCGGAGCATGGCGAAGTCGTGAGTCCATGCCTCCGAGACAGAAGCATGGGCATTGAAAATTTGAGTGCAGCGTGTCTTCAGAAAATTGCGCTTACCCCTTACTTGAGCCCGCATACAACCACTGTGTATATGCGGCTTCTCGAGCGCTGTATCAAACAGTATCAAACCGGTCCGCAAGGCGACTTCGTCGAGTGGCAATCCCCCACTCGTGACTTGACGTGTGGTAAAGGGTTTTAAAAAGAGGGATGCACCACAATGCGAGCAAAAGGCTGAGGAGCTGAAGGAGATAGAAGATAGAAGAGGACAGTCGCCTTTAACTTGAACTGGTGGGAGGTGAATTGCGACTGTACTCACTTGAGTGAGACCAGAAAAGAAGATTATGATGTGTTGGTCAAACTAATTATGCTCTCCTGTACCAGAGATCGACCCGCGCTCAACAGTAAGAGAAAGAATGGGGATATCGGAGGTATGAGACAGACGCGCGCAACGACGTGTCCGCGTCCGAGTCATCGTATTCACTTTCCCATCACCTGACCGCAGCGCGCAAGAACAGGCAAGAACTTTACAGTGCCTTGCATATGAATCTGCAGTGGCCGTTTTCAGAAAGTTATTTGTAGCAAATGCAGTCAATTTGTCGTAACAAGTCGTAGTCCTACAATTGTCGTATAAGTAGAAATTACAGTAACCACACATCTACGTTTGCTACGCATTCTCACTCTTCGCAAACTTATCGTTATCCAGTACAACTTGAGCCTGTACGGTGGCATTCTCTGCCTTTAACCTCTGGAAGTTCTTCTCCATATCCCACACGAATGGACTCTTCGTCGCGAACAAAAAGTCGATCTCCTCCAGCGTCCTGTTCGCCAGCTCGGGGTAAAATGCCCAAACCACCGGGATACTGAGAAAGTTGACCGCGCCGAAGATATAGAGGGTATTCTCCGAGATCGCGTTAAACATCACGGGGTTCAGCATCATGAGCCAGCCATTCCCAATACTCCATCCCACGACACCCCAAGCATTCCCTTTGGCGCGGACTTCGAGCGGGAAACTCTCCGTCGGATACACCCAAGGGATGGTAAGCCAAGTCGCACCGAAGATGGCAGTATAGAGGAAGATGAAAAACGCGGATGCGCCACCGTATTGCGAGGCTTTCTCTGGATGGTCTTTAAGCAAGCGCCCGAAGCCGCCAGCGAGGAAGAGTGCAATGCCTTGACCGACTGCGCCCCACCAAAGTCCGACACGCCGGCCCCATCGATCGATGGTGACGACTGCGAGAAGCGTGCTAAGCATGTAGGTGATCTGGGAGGACAAAGAAATTAGATCATGGTTCGACGTAGACCCATGACAAGCCACCCACATCATTAAGCCCTGAGAGCCATTGGGACTTGCGAGCGCCATAGCCGGCTTCTGCGAAGATCGTTGGGGCGTAGACAGTTATTGCAGCAATCCCAACCCATCTAAATAATGTGTGAGCAAGTTTAGAAAGATACTGTGCATGAGGACACTTACTCCTGGATGATTTGCAGCCAGATGGACAGCTGTACACGCCGTGCGATGTGCAAGTCTCCGTCGTCTGACGATACACACTCATCAGAATAATATTCTCAGAACGCTTGCTTTCTTGGGGGTACTCACTGCGTCCAAAGAACATGGAGAGATATGAGTTGCGTTTTGCATTCCTCTTCTCCAATTCAACGATGCCGACGATATCTTCGTATTCTGCAGTCGCTTGTATGTCTTCTGGGTCGCCCTCTTCACTTCGCAAACGGCCCAAAATGATCCGTGCTTCCTCGGGTCTCCCGGCCTTGATCAACCAACGAGGCGACTCCGGCATCCAAGGCAAGCACGCCTAGATGTGAAAATCCGTCAGAAGAGATATGAGAATGATTTTACGATCAGTCATACCACAAATGCAAGGAGAGGTACAATTTGAAATGCAATCGGAAACTGGAAGCGTGAGGTAGATATAGATAAAAACAGGAAACTCAAATCGCCATGTGACGTACCCTCCATCGAAACTATGAACAAATTTATGAATCATTTTTTTTAGCAAAGAAGAAATGAGTTTATTCACCTGCGTATTTCCTTCTCCGATGTAACCAAGTCCAAACTCGAGCCAGTAGGCGACGACGACGCCGAAGATATTGAGTGTGAATTCCGTGGCAATGAAAGCACCTCTCGAAGTATGAGATGCGACCTCAGCGCTCCATACTGGAACGATGGCGTTTAGAAAGCCGGTGCCTATACCATTGATCACGCGTGCGCAGAGCATCCTGGAGATTGACTTGAATCGCAGAAATAGTCATGAACAACAACGAATCCGGGCTTACCACGTTAGGTTTTGTGCAGAGCATTGTAAAGCCGCTCCAAGGAGGACCCAAGCAGCACCCTCAAAAGTGAAAACGTTGCTGAGTCAATTAATTCTAGGCGATATATCACTTCAACACTTACAATCATCATCGTTTTTCGTCTTCCGATCCTAGAGGACAGTGTCAAAAGGCAATATGAAAACCCAATACATTGAGAGTACCTATCGCCTAGGATTCCCGCAGGGAGACATCCGAGAAGAGTTCCAAAGTAGTATACTGGCATGGTTAGGTGAGTGAGTGATGTTTCTGCACGGAGTGATGGGGGAACGGCATACTGCTGACGATTCCACCCTGACGCGTAGGATTCGTGACTACTGCGACCCAGCCTTCCGACTTGCCCTCGTNNNTNTNTTTNTTTATTTTTTTTTGGCAACGTCTTCTGTAAGGTTGTTCAAGAAAAGCTTACTGTGCATACCCTAAACCCATGGTTCTAATATAATCAGGAGATGTATTCACGCCCCCCATCATTCCCTGGTCATAACCAAAACTTGAAGATATTCAACACGCTCTTTGCAGGTGAGAGAATAAGAGGACGACTCACAAGAAGATGGCCAAACCAGCCACAAAATTGATAACATAGATGAGTCGTCTTCCACACAATTGTTTCTTCGTGACGGTCATGGTGTCGTGGAACAATGGTGATAGTTCTTTGATCAATAAATGAGAGGAAGAGGGGCCCCAGTCTGTATTCCCCGCAACCCTGGTTCTTTTATATCAAGCCTTCAGGAGGACGCAGCATTCTTCGCCTTCCTCCGCCGTGTCCCATGACAGCCCTCACAGGCCAATAATTGAATCTTGATCGAAAGACATGCGTACGGTCCGTTGGAGCCGAGCAGATTTGAGCGCCCTGCCAAAGAAACTAAGAAATGGAATTATGTATCACTGCCAGGCTGCTCAAAATGCTTGAATACTGGTCGGAAGCATAGAATCCACGCCATAGGATGGACATACTACTAACTGGGACGCACCGGATGATCCACGATGGAGCATAGGAAGAAATAGACGCAGTAATTTGCCAGTATGCGAATGCTGGCATTGCCAATCGTTCAAGTTGCGATAATGCAAAGCGAAAGATTTGGAATAAATGGTCCTGTTTGCGTGAGGTCGGCCCCGGCGACCCGCCTCTCCCTGCCTCGTCTAAAATCATAGCGCGCGAATTGAGGCTCGAAGCTCATCACAATGGGCGGGGTACCTCATGGTACTGAGTACCAGTTCCATGAATGACCAAAGACAGACAGGAAAAATAGATGATAGTGCTTCGATACGATTCTGAGAGTGCAAAGCATTTCGGAGCGGGTTTTACGGTCCGCGTTACCGACCCGCGTCACTCACATGAGCATGGGCGTGCCTTGAGTATGTGAGTATGCTGCATGGCTGAAGGTTCTGCAGAGAAGTAGTATCTGGATGCACAAATTTAAATAGCACAATGTTGAGCGTTGCTTTTGATGAAAAAGCTCTTTAAAGTCAGAGTGATCAGGTTTGAAAAGTTGCCAGGCAAGGGGATACTGTATACTTATCAAACTCGTTGGAAGAGATGAAGTACTAGATGTCCTCGCGCATTCGGCTTCTCTGCTCAGTGATCAGCTGCGAGAGCTTTTCGAGTGGCATGAAAGGACGAGAATCAAGACTCCAATTCGATTGAGAAGGTGAACCGGAGTCGCAGATACATGGAGGTGTGGTAAAAACATCTGTGCACTGATACCTAACACCAGTCGATGCAATTTCACTCGGTACGCCGCATGTTGTTCAGTCTGGACATTAAAAGAGGGTAAGGGCAGGCGGCATCAAAGAGGCGGGCAGGAGTAAGTAATCCCCTTAAACCTTAATAGCTTAAGTGTTTCAACACTTACTTGCGAAGCTAATCGAAGAGACCATCCGTAATACCCTCATTCGCGCTCCACAAGCAAGCTTTGAGCCGCACAAACCGTGTAGACATCGGACCGCTTGTGAGGATCAAAATTAGACTTCAGACTTCATGAACAGAGCTGGCGTCTTGCATAGAACTACGAAAAAAAGGCCCATTTTGTCAGTTGGTAAATTGAGAAGGAAGGAAAGGGACCCCAAGGACGATGATCAGATTTTGCGACTTGTGCGAAGACATATATGAGAAACAGTAATTGAGAACGATGGCTCGGTCCTCACAGTGCGATAATGCTCTTGCAAAGGTCATGGACAAAACAAACACTGGAATTTGTCGTCGACTACTTTGACTCTAGCATCGCCAAGGTGATGCCCGGAGTTAGATGAACAAATTGACCAAAACGCAAGATATCACGACCACATCTAGTCTACGGCCATCGCCTTGCAATTATGAGGAAAGAAAGAAAGTCGGTGACACGCACCTTCCCTCAAAGTCGTCACCACTGTATCGTTAGAACAAGTTTCGGCTCAATTTAGACTGCTGCTGACGTCCTCACGAGGGATGGGTTTACAATTATGAATCATTCTAACATAGCCTTGCGAGCTGACCACGCTCCGCCAACGTTCGTGAGAGTGAGAGAGGGAGGGGAGTAAAACAATAAAAGGATTATCGGCGTCGCGGTAGCCAGACATGATGTGGCCGTCGGATGCAAAATATGTTGCATAACAAGATCTGCAACCACTTTGCAGACATAGTCTGGATGGTGTTGAGCCGTGTTCTGTAGAAATAAGATCAAAAAGGGAACTTTCTGAATTGAACATACTCGAAGCCATCGTTTCAGCGCTCGCTGTCGCAAAGGTGACACCCAGGCTACCACAATTTTAAATAAAATATGTGGTCAGGTACATCCTTTTCGTGCTTTGATGTGAAAACCGGGACCACCTGCTAGGCGAAAATATATAAGAAGGCTCAGTCCTGCCACTCGATTCCATCAGGTTCTCACCTGAACAGTCTCGTCCGCCTCCCTCGGCGTCTAAAAACTCACTCCTTCGCTCTCAATAGAATTTTTTGAAAAGTTCCTTACGTCCCCAGTGAGGACGTGCCGGCTTCTACCATCCCTATCGAATCCGAAAAGGGAAACGATGCTTTATCGTATTGCGTGGTTGTGTAGGAGGGCACCATCGTAACGCACATTCTTTCAGCTGGTTATGAATTCTTCATATGTACGTCATGGCATTCGCAATACTGAATGATCGAAACATACCGAATTCATCAGGATCGTACGCGGTATTGCGATCGAATTCATACTATCGCATTACCCCAGGAGAACCGAGTATAGTGTCAGCTTGCATACTTGTTGTGACATGGACACTCTGTTTGCTTCTGGCCATGGGCAGTCTCCGGGTGATGGTAGATGGGGATCGTTTTTCGACATACTTATTCGGAACGAACTCACGCGTACCAAAATCTGAACCTGAGATGCATCAGCGATTCGGCTCGTAAGAGTTGCTGTTTGAGGCATCTTGCTTTTATACAACCATAATTTTGCAACCAGGGATGGATCCATACGGTGAAGACATAAGTTTGGAATCGAGCCGCAAAACCCCCAGTGAATATGTAAGACCAACTCACCTCTGACTAGAACTAGATGGATACCTCCGCGCAGGTAGTGGATTGTCATGTCCCATAGAGAATCAGTGCTTTTGAAAAATAAATGGAGTGTGTGCGACGTGCGTAGCCCTTGTTGGTGCGCAACACCAGCCTCGATAGTCTTCTGTTAAGGTCTGCAAAAGAGACTATGACTTACCTGAGATTTACATGATTTCCTGACCTTTCCAAATGAGCATCATAGCACTGCACATGGCAGTCGGTATCCCTGTCGATGCCGTGAGCTGCGCACGGCGCAAGGCGGAGGCTAGGCGCTAACTTGGCTTCATGCCTTTCGCGGTGTGAATCAAGACAAGGGGTTCAATTCTTGTTTGTGGGCCTTTCGGAGCTTGAATTCCGTCAGGTCAATCCGGACTTCATTACTCAATATTTTAAACCCCGAAAGTCAACTATAGCTGTCAGTGTCTGTGCTACTTACTTACAAGTAACCTTGACTTACACCTAATGCGCAACACGTCTGCGCTCATTCCACGAGTCTCCCATCTTCTTGGCGTGCACAATTGACAAGGAGACTCTTGGATTCCACTCTAGTCTATGTCTGATATCCGCCTGCACTTACTACCGAACCAAAAGTCCAGAGCTGGGTACGCGCGCGTCAGCGACATCGAGGCAGACGATAACCCCGACGCACGCGACAGTCCTACCATGTCCCCGACACTGAAAGTTGCTGCGTCTGTTTCTGCGAGAAAGGCATTTAGAAAGGGGAAGCGGCGGGAGTCGTATAGCGGTGAGCCAGAGGAGGAGACTACACTGCTAGGTGAGCAAGGGCGTGAAGATGAGTATTCACAAGCGGATGAGGGAGATCTCAGGGAGGGAGGACCTTCGGATACTGCATCTCAGGTATGCTGCCGCGGATTCATCTGATGAAAAGTACCTCATCTTTTCTAGCGTTCATCCATTTTGCGGAAGAGTGGAACGTCTTCCAAGGATAAGTCTCGAGTAATTCCTCTTCGTCCACCAGGTGTGTGTTCTTTTATGCTGCCGCAACAGCACATTTGCTTTTTGGAAGCATCCGAAACACGTCAAAGTACTGTATCGTGGCAGAGGAGTACGAAGAACCACTACGTGCTTCTTTAGTGAAATGCGGTAGATCAATCCGCTGTTTGAGACTGGGCTTACCGAGATGCCTTGCAGAGAAATTTCAAAACCGGTTTCCACCCAATATCGTTCGCAATCAAAAGTACAACGCATTTACCTTCCTGCCTATCGTCTTTTACGAGCAATTCAAATTCTTCTTTAACCTATACTTCCTCCTTGTCGCCTTGTCGCAGTTCGTACCTGCATTGAAGATAGGTTCGTCCTCATGCCTACACTGAAATAACGCATTGGCATAATCTGGTTATAGGCTTCATTGCAACATACATTGCACCCCTCGCGTTCGTACTTTTAGTAACGATGGGCAAGGAGGCATACGATGACTATCAGCGCAACCTCCGCGACCGCGAAGCCAACTCGCAGCGATATTTAATCCTTGACTCTTCAGAGTACTCGCCTTCATCACCGAGAGATATCGAGGACAATATNCCTCATACCCACTCCGTTCCTTCTTCCTCGTTGCGCGTTGGCGACCTCATCGTTCTTGAGAAGAACCAACGAGTTCCAGCCGATGTCGTCTTGCTTCGAACATCTGATCACTCAGGCACCTGCTTCATTCGAACGGACCAACTCGATGGTGAAACTGACTGGAAGCTTCGCGTAGCAGTCCCCGCAACGCAGAAACTGCGCACGGAGAAGGATTTACTGACTATTGATTCAGAGATCTATGGTACGCTTGAATGCCGCTATATTATTTAGCTTCCGATGTTTATATTGATCTCCACAGCTGATGCTCCCATCAAGGATATCCACACGTTCATTGGCACCTTTACCATCAATTCTCCGGCTTCCCAGGCTCAGTCGGTTAATGATGTTCCACTCCTTCAGGTCCCTACCATCGAGCCTTTATCTGCAGAGAACGTTCTCTGGTCGAATACTGTACTTGCTGCGGGCTCTGCTGTTGGTCTTATCATCTATACCGGGCCAGAGACTCGAGCAGTGATGAATACGAGTCACCCAAAAACGAAGGTCGGCCTTCTTGACCAGGAAATAAATAGGCTTGCCAAGGTCTCATTATTTTCCCGATCCATCTTGTGTCCAAAACTCATATGTGTGGTCCGTAGATTTTGTGTGCGGTGACATTCGCCTTATCATTGGCATTGGTAGCTTTGAATGGTTTCAGAGGCTTGTGGTATATCTACGTATTCCGTTTCCTCATTCTCTTTTCCTCCATTATTCCTATAAGGTAAGTCGATCCGAACGTCCCTTCAAATTTATGACCAACTTCTTCTCGTAGCTTGCGTGTCAACCTGGACATGGGTAAAACGGTATACGCCCATCAGATCATGACGGATAGTGAGATACCTGGCACGATTGTGCGAACGAGCACCTTACCGGAAGAGCTCGGTAGAATCGAGTATCTGTTGACCGACAAGACGGGTACGCTTACACAGAACGGTGAATTTGCTGACCGAGTGGCTGTTTCCCCCCTATTCAATAAACCCTTTGCAGAAATGGAAATGAAGAAGTTACATATGGGGACAATGTCCTTTGGTTTCGACTCTATGGACGAGGTCGCTCATCAGCTGGCCACTGCGTTTGGCGGATCTGGAGAACAAGGTAAGCCGATGATTGAATAGCTCGTCATACGTGTTGTGAACGAGTATTTGCAGGGCACATGAAACGTGGTTCTTTGGCGACAGGTGCCCAGCTTGCCACGAGAGGTCGTCGAGATATGTCTTCACGTGTGCGGGACGTCGTCCTTAGTCTAGCATTGTGTCACAACGTAGGCGCTGCACTTGCTCTGTGTACAAGCACGTCTAACCCTTTGCTAGGTCACTCCCGTAACCAACGACGACGGCTCTGTCACCTACCAAGCATCTTCCCCAGATGAAGTGGCTATTGTCAAATGGACGGAATCCGTCGGTCTCACACTAACATTCCGCGACCGCACGCACATCGAGCTGCAAACGCCTTCGGGCAACACTCTCGTGTTCGACATTCTGGAAATCTTCCCATTCACATCGGAGTCAAAGCGGATGGGAATTATCGTGCGAGATACTCAGTCAGGGGAGATCGCATTCATGCAGAAGGGCGCTGACGTTGTCATGGCCAAAATTGTCCAGCGGAACGATTGGCTTGAGGAAGAGACGGCTAATATGGCGCGCGAAGGACTGCGCACGCTGGTCATGGCACGCCGACGGCTGACCGAGGCGGCGTACGCGGATTTCAAGCAGAAGCATCACGCTGCTAGCGTTCGTCTTGAGGGTCGAAATGAGGCGATGGCGGCTGTCGTTGCAGAAACTTTGGAACACGACCTGGAATTACTTGGGCTAACGGGCGTCGAGGACAAGCTGCAGGACGATGTCAAGTCGACGCTTGAGCTCTTGCGAAATGCTGGGATCAAGATCTGGATGCTTACTGGTGATAAAATCGAGACAGCAACAGTCATTGCTATATCGACCAAACTTGTGGCGAGGAATCAATATATTCACCAGGTTGCAAAACGTGGGTGATCTTAACGCCCTCCGTTGACAGTTGGTCTTGTGCTTATCAGAACAACGTCAGTGAAGACATCCGATCAAGTTCGCGATCAACTTGACTTCTTGCAAAACAAGCTGGACTGCTGCCTTGTCATCGACGGAGAGTCCCTCCAGGTTTGGACTTTTCATTTTCATCGATGAACGATTTTAACGGTCTGGTAGCTTTGTTTGAACTTGTTTAAAAACGAGTTCATCGAGATTACTACCAAGCTCTCAGCCGTTGTTGCTTGCCGATGCTCGCCAACTCAGAAAGCGGATGTCGCTCGGCTCATCCGCAGTTACACGAAGAAGCGGGTGTGTTGTATCGGTGACGGTGGCAACGATGTTAGCATGATCCAAGCTGCCGATGTTGGTAAGTCTATCACTGAAATATCCAAAAGCCACGCTCTCAATTTTCTGTAGGCGTCGGTATCGTCGGAAAGGAAGGAAGACAGGCGTCACTCGCCGCTGACTTCTCTGTGACGCAATTCAGTCACCTCACGAAACTCCTCCTATGGCACGGTCGCAACTCGTACCGACGCTCAGCCAAGCTGGCCCAGTTCGTCATTCATCGCGGCCTCATTATCTCGGTGATGCAGGCCGTGTTCTCGTCTATCTTCTACTTTGCGCCTATCGCGTTGTACCAGGGATGGCTCATGGTTGGCTATGCCACTCTGTACACAATGGCACCGGTGTTCTCTCTCGTGCTCGACCGTGATGTCAACGAAGACCTCGCTTTATTATACCCCGAACTGTACAAGGAGCTGACAAAGGTGTGTATTGATCAATATCTTCAGAACTTGTCCCCGCTGATCGCTGTCATGAAAGGGTCGTGCACTCTCGTACAAGACTTTTTTCATGTGGCTCATGATCAGTGTATACCAAGGTACATCTCCCTGCTCTGAGGAAGATAACGTAGCTCATCATTATGCAGGCGCTGCGATCATGATCATCTCCCTCGTTCTCTTCGAGAATGAGTTCCTCAACATCGTCGCCATCTCATTTACCGCTCTGATCCTGAACGAACTCATCATGGTCGCGTTAGAGGTGACGATCTGGTGAGTCGATTCCACACGTTTCCAAAGTGCACGAGGTGAAATGAGAGTATCTTGCAGGCATATCTACATGGTTATTTCCGAGATCGTCACCCTCCTCATCTACGCTGTCAGCATGATCTTCCTGCCGGAATACTTCGGTCAGTCTTTTTGAGTTCCGCGACTCTTCATCGTGCGCCCGCTGACATCCCTCGCCAGATCTTGGTTTCGTCGTCTCGGTGCGCTTCGTATGGAAGGTAGCTGTTATCGTCGCCGTCAGCGCGGTCCCCCTGTATATTATCAAGCTCATCAAGAGCAGAGTCGCGCCTGCTGCCTCGAGCAAGCTGTTGTAGACTAACTTATTCTTTGGGTAATCAGAGACGGTCGGATCCTTTGTTTAACATGTTTAAAACGTCTTCATATCGTGTTAGCGTCGTGCTATGCTACTACTAGTAAGTCTGGGGATGAGGAAAGCTAGGACAATAAACGGAAAGGGGGACAGTGATTGCTGGGGGATGGTGAATGAAGCAGCCGCAAAAGCAACGAAGCGATGACAAGATGCATGCAAGGGAAATAAAAAAAAACGATGACGAGATGCTGTCGAATCAATTGCCGTTGTGCGGCGATGATGGAGAATTGTTATGCGTGGCAAAAGGACCGTTGAAGAAATGAGCGTGGTTCACGGGCGGGGGCGGAGGCGGCTGCCATTGCGGATCGGGCGCGCCCGTGGTGCTCCACATGGCGCCCCCCGTCGGTGGAGGCCGGTTTATGGCGATGCTGAAACCAGGCATGGGCGGAGCCCACGGCG
>SGPL01000463.1:0-26237 GCA_004802705.1 Bondarzewia mesenterica
CTGCCTGGAAAATATTGCTGAACTATCGGAGTAGGACATATGCCTTGAGAAGGCGTCCTCGTAGGTTGACAGTTTACGGTGATTATCCGAGGACGTTTCTGACGAAGAAGTGAAAAAAAATTCAGAGAGTGCTGGCAGAGGTGACCGACCTTCTTCAGGCGAGAACAAGATGGCGGACACAATTACCAATTCTGGCTGAGACGGCGGAGGGGTGGCAATCATATTGTATTGCTGGCTGGATGCAACCGGCACGCATTCGCGACGATGGCGTGGCCAATCCTAGAAAAGCGACGGAGGTGAGCGCCGAAAATACAAGCGAGAGAGAAGCGAGTATTAATTGGCGCCTACGCTGCTGAGATGTCCTGCGGTACAGTACCAAGCATTCTGGCATCGACTGCACCACATAGCAGTCGGTTTGCAACATACCGCGCAAGGGTGGCTAATGAGAGGGACGTTAGAGTTCATGGATTAGGACGCGTCAGCTCGACAGTGAGGTTGAAGCAGATTTTTAGTGCAGAGGAGAAGATTCAACGTAGCTATCGATGGCGGATACTTCGAACCCCAGCTTTTATGGGGAGGCGGAGTTTTTGGAGATGACAGAAATAGGAGAATTTATCTCCTACTTGTGAGAAAAAAGCGGTGCGAAAAAAATGACGTTGGGCGACGCCAGAAAGACTTTCAGACTCTGGCCACTTCCGGCTCCCAAGAGTCGACATGAAGTCAGGGACCGTAGCAACTTGTTCGTGATGGAAGTGGACGCCTTGCGATCGAGATTAGCCCAGTTAGCCTCTCATGCGCAGCGCGTGAGGCTATCCGCATAATGCGCCCGCGATTCGGGAGAAATGAATGGTGATGTAATTCCGAGCAGGCCTTGCGCTGGGCCACTAGGATACCAAACCGTATGGCGCGCGATTGCGGTGAGGCTGGTGGTGAGTGATTAATTCTGGTGAACTGCCTTAGATTGAAAGACAATCCAGGGACGAGATATAATGAGACTGGCTTCAACAAAATTACCGAGTACCGACAATTGTCTCTGTCAAGACAGGGCAATCAGCAACTCGGAGGGGACGGAGCACGGCGGTGGCAAGGATTGTTGACCCCCGCGAGGCCGACGGCGTGACGGCCGGGCAGGTGGGAAAACACCGAAGTAGCTGACATAATACCGAAGCTTGTGCGTTCATACCTACCGCCACTACGTGTTACGTCCCCACCTAACGTCCAGACAACCATCATGTCGGACGATGAGATGAACATTGATGATGGTGCGGTGTCAAACGCTCTTTTTCGTGTTTCCACTAACATAGGAATCCTCAGTCGCCACCGGAGGAGGTCTCATTAGGAAGAGGGGACGCGGCTTCCAAAACTCTACGGGTGGGTCTTTGGTATCTTTTTTGAAATGAACCAACAAAATTTCTGATCCACAGCTTCTCCGTCTCGACTGCCCAGTTGGAAACGAGCAAGGTGTTAGCTCAGAGCATACGTTTGATCGGGTTGAAACTACCCAGGCAAGGGATGTGGACACACGGGCTGCGCGTTGTAAGTCATCAATTCTTCAGTGATTCTCTGGAAAATTATTCAACCCCGCCACCTACTGAAGCCGTGGAGGGTTGGATCGTTCTCGTGACCAACGTCCATGAGGAAGCGACAGAGGAGGATGTGATGGAGAAGTTTGCAGAGTTCGGTGAGATCAAAAACCTTCATCTAAACTTGGATCGTAGGACTGGTTACGTGAAGGTGAGTTTTTTTGTACCCGGTATATGTCACATCCGGTCTGGCTCACTGGCGATAGGGCTATGCATTGGTTGAGTACGAGACCATGGCTGATGCACAGGCTGCTATTGATGGTGCATCCGGAACTACACTGTTGGAGCAAACACTTCATTGCGATTATGCTTTCGTTCGTCCGCCACCGTCAGGTCCAAAGAAGGGGAGAGGGGGTCGGGGGCGTAGTGCAAGTCCATCCCGTCGACGGGAACGAGACTGATTTGTTGTACCATATTCTAGTTTGTTTTACCAGCTGTTCATTGCGAAATATCGTCTTGGAGTTTACGCCTTTCGGTATGAACTTTTTTTCAGTGTAGTACTTCTTTCTACTCTTTTGTTGCAGCTTCAGTTCATCAATGAACGACATCTGTAAGGTGCATATGTACTTGCTGTTGAAACGTTGAAGCCGAAGACAAGGGTCGATATTCAATCGCGGAGCCGTAGGGTTCGAAAACAACACCTTGAGCACGTGGCGCGCCTCCTCAACGTTCGACACCTGTCACAACGCGTTTGGTCACTCCCACCGCTTCTTACTTACTGGTCACCTCTCACGCATCGTTTCAAAATGCCTCGTGTTGAACTAGCTTCTGACAGTGAGAATGAGCAGGAGAAGATCAAGCAGTCACCGAAATCATTGAAAAAGCAGGTTGCGGAGAGCAACAACGATGAGGGCAGTGAGGCGGAGGCGGAAGAGGAAGTAGAGTTCGAAATTGAAGAGATTTTGGAAGCTAAACATGGTGTTTTCCCGAACGTAAGTGCCTACCCATCTCCTTTGTCGCTTTTCCTCAGACTAGACGCGTCGCAAACTTATCTATGGGTTCCATGATACCAGGGCAGAATTGGCTACTTGGTGAAGTGGAAAGGTTTTACTGAGGAAGATAACAGTTGGGTCGACGAACATGATGCTGCGTACGTGCACACGTTTCGATATGCACCCGACGCTATATGCATTGACGCGTCTTCTTATTTTGTTTGTTTTGACAGCAATGCGAAAGACCTCATCGACGCGTATTGGGAGAAGAACAAGAAGGAGGCGAGGGCTGGTCGCAAATCGGACACCAAGTCTAAGCCTTCTGCCTCTCGCGAGCCCAGGAAATCCATCGCCAAGGAGAGCATCTCAGACGACGGAAAACCTTCCACTAAGAAACGTGGCAGGGGCGGAGCGTCTCGAAAGAGTATTAACAGAGCCGAGACAGATGAAGAAGGGGAGGACACAAGAGCCAAGAAGAGGTCCAAAAAGACGAACGGCGCGACGACCAAGGCCAAAAAGGCATCTATTTCTACTGAGGAAGACGAGAAGGAGCCGATTGTGCCGAGCACCATGAAAAAATATAAGGACCTGGCGAGTTGGGAGGATATCGTGGACAATATTGAAACGGTTGAGAAATCCAGCAAGAATCTCATCGTATATTTCAGACTGTAAGTCGTTTTTCTTCCAAAATTGAACTTCCTTGTAAATTTTCTTTGCGCTTTTCCAGTAAAAGGCAAGGAGAACACTGCAGAGAAGTTTCATCTGTCTGTAACGACAAATTCCCACAGAAGGTAAGTGACTGGAGCATGACTGAAGATCGTTGACCGACATATCGCATGGACAGATGATCCAATTTTACGAGGGAAATTTGCGCTGGAAGCAGAGTGAAGTCTCTGACAACGACGAAGGGTCTGACGAGGCCTGAGTTACTTGATTCCTTTACCCTTGAACTCCTTATGTGATATCACCGCTTTCTCTTTTTATGTGCATTTGTTTAGTGATGTCGCCTTGCTTTTTATTCTACGTCCACATCTCCTATCAGCCTCCAGGTACGGTACGAAATGTAGCGTCTTGTATTTCGGATCTCATACTTAGTTTCTCCTTGAGGGTTCTGCCGTTCCTAGTACACAGCGCTCCGAGCTGAATCACGACCAAAAGGAAAACCGTGTGTTGATGACAGTGGACTAACTTGCCATAGTAACTAAGCCGTATCTCTTTCCACAATCCTTTAGATCTGCGTTTGGCCCTCGGTTTGAGATGCAAGCCTCGATTTGTCCTCCGGCGACCTTATTTTGATGCACGGCGCCAGGAGCTCAAGAGCCCTGACGCCTGACGCCTGATCACAGAGTGCACTGACTTGGACATCGATTTCCTCGGTTCTCAATATTATCTCAGACGTCCGAAGATAACTCCATCGCGATGCTATGAAACACATCTCTCAAACACCTTCACTGTGTTGTCTCACCTCTATGCCATGACAATGCGTTAAGACGGACGCGATGACTCGGACGCATGACCCACCTCCAATTCCCCCGCAACGTCTTCTTGGTGTGTCTCAAATGCTCCAATGCAAAAGTCCGCGGATTCTGATCACAGCCATGATACCATCTCAACCGCACACGCGCTCCTTGCCCGCGGAGTAACCCAAGCTAACTTGAACCGCTGAGAAAAAAGAGCAGAAAATGGATTCGAATTTTTCGTAGCAGGTAGGTATCTTTCTTTTGTTCTTGCTTGTTAGGGAAATCAGCGCTGTGGCGCATGTGTTTGAGTTCACTTGAAGCTAAGATTAGACTCACTTGAAGGATGAGCTGATGGATTCTGACTGCCAGCGCCTCAGCCACTGCCGTCTTCCTTCGACAGGAACAGGTCCTCAATGAGTATAACCTACTCGGACAACGTTCGCGAAGGGTGCGCAATTTGGAAGAGATGACATAGGAATGTACCTGTTTATTACTCATCTAGCATCCGATTTAGGTGTTTTCTAACCTTTGTGATGAGTGAGTGCTCAGTGACCCTGATGCCGGCAGCGACTCGGCCTTCTGTGAAACGCATGAGTCCGCGTAAGCTCAGCGAGCGAGCAGTCATACTCTGAAAAATCACTCTGCAGACTCGAGAGAGCACTACATACCCAAGACCATCGGCCGGCGCTTGGGTACACGGTAGCGCGTCATTCAACAAGTCACGATGAGCCACTAAGCAAGCCCCATACCCACTGACCTATGATGCATGAAGGGATTACGAGAGTCGCAGAGCGCAACAGCGACAGCACTTAATGCTGTACAAGGCTCGAAAGGCTGAAATAATGGATATTAGAACCGTGTACAATGACACAAATAGGCATAGTGTACAATCGGTGAAACGGAAAGAGAAACCACGGATAGCAGTGTATGAGCATACGCATAGATTTAAGGAGAATGGCCGACGAAAATAAGATTCTACAACAAATTCCAACCAGACAGTTCAGTCAAAACGCGTGCCTTAGGGCTACAGAACAGATTCGCAAAGGGGAAGATCAAACAGCACTCACAAAGATAGCTAGACCCAATCATGCCGCAGATGGCAACACATCACATTTATCACCTTCACAACTCTTCACGAGGGGCGGGCGGCACCGCGGACGACATTAACACATCGGACCGGGCTTCTGCCTCTACCTCCTGAGCTATGCTGCTGGCGACCTCCTCAGCGCCTTTCGCCCGATCCTCGGGCGTACCCTTTTTACTCAAGAAGTCCCTTGCACGCGCAAACGCCTCCTCCACCTCCTGCTTACCACGGCCGATCACGTTCAGCACTGCTTCGTCTGCCGACGGCTCGTTCTGTCCGGGAACAGGCAGGATAGAAACCAACGGTTTTTCGGGTGCACCCGAGTCCTCCTCATCTACATCCTCTTTCTCCTCTTCGGGAACTGCAACGCCGAAAGCACGATCACCAGCGCGTTTGATGCGACGCAACCTCGTCTCAAACCCGGTGATGATATCTTTGACCTCTGATTCGAGTTCCTCGAGTGCGGGTTGCACAGGATTAATAGGAGGCGACGGATGTGAACCGTTCTGTACGGACTGCACATGTTGGGTAAAATCATCGCTCCCTAGAAAGAGTCAATTCAGAAAAATGTGCATCTGTCCGAAGTGAAACGTGTGAGATACTTGCGTTTGAGGAGATCATGGTAGCGCTGCCAGTCCTGGTAAGTCACATCATCCAGCCAAGCATAATCCAAGCCAACGTCTGCCTGTGCGCGGTCGGCAAGGTCCCGTACCTCATCGGATACCTTCGTCACCTATATGCAACAGTATTGTCAGCCAGTCGGAATCAAGTGAAGATGAGTAGTCGTGACCTCTTCCTCCTCCTTGTTCACAACGGTGCCATACCAGCCGTTGACAACTTCCTCGGTTTCCTGAAGTCGGTCAAAGAACTTGGCATCGACTTTATCGACAACCTTTCTCCAAAGCGCGCCCTTGTCCTGTTGCTTTCTCGAATCCTTCTTCAAATTTTTGAAATATGCCTCCGCGCCCTTCAAATACTTTTCCGCCTCTTCCACGAGACCCTCGATGCTACCCTTAATTTCGTCCGAACTCTTGACTTCCGCGACAGCGGCCTTCCGCAGTGCGACGAGCGTCTTGCGTAGCGTCTTCTTCTTGTCCTTGATCAGCCTTTCAAGGTCATCTTCCCACTGCGCATGGCGTTTCATTATATCCCGACGTTTCTCAGCCACCTGCTCCTTCTTGATCCGAAGCCGCTCTGCCTTTTCCTCTTCCGTCTCGACGTGTTCCTGTACCTGCTCCGCCTCCTCTGCGCCAGGCGCGCTGTCATTATGGTCTACGTCTAATCCAAGATCAGCCGCAAACGCATCAATATCAAAATCGTCAGGGTCTTTGCTGGCGGTTGGCGCAGGCACGACGTAGGAGGCGGAAGAGATGTGGGTGGCCGAAGATTTCGCAGCCTCCAATACGGATGATGTTTCCTCCATGGAAGAATCGGCCGACTCGGATAGGATGGACGCGGCAGAATCCAGAGTTTCAACGACGACGTCTTCGGTGCTGGTCGTCGGTTCGGAGGACCGTAACGATGTTACCGTGGCTGCTTCTACTTCTTGTTCGCCTTCGGATACAGGCTCCGGGGTAACAGTCTCCACAATCTCGACAACTTCCGGCTCAGGTGAAGGAGTACTGGGAACAGTAGCGGGGTAAGGAGAGATTTCCTCAACGGCAGGTGAGGGAGCAGGGACATTAATCTTCGGTGACCCATGGCTAAGCTCCTGCATCCGCGCCCAAATCCGCGCCACGTGCGGATCAACAAATTTGCGGCGCTGAACACGCAAAAGCACGAGCAATTGCTTCAGCGTCGCCTTGACGCGCTGGAACAGCGGGATTGTGTATGGCTTAGCAGTTTGGTAACCCGCGTATGTTTTGTTTGCTGCAAGAACGATGTACGGCTGGACGACCTGCTGGAGTCGACGAACACTGCGAGCCATGGTGCGGATATGTGGACCCAGCCTTTTCTCGTACTCCTGTTCCGCGGCCGTGCGATACGGCTCGATGTGAGTAGTAACCCAGTGCAGCTGAGGGACGATGTATCTGGTCCATTGCGGCACGACATATTTGTTCCATTGGGGAACGACACGCTTCTCCCACTGCGGCACGACACGTGCATTCCATTCGGACCACGTACGCAGCGCGATGGGCTTGGCAATTTGCACTGCGCGATCTGTGTATGGCTTTACACGCTGAACATGTGGGGCAATAGATGGGTGGGAGAGGGCGGTGTTGATAGCGGGGAGGACGTAGGGTTCCAAAACCAGACGGCGATATTCAGATAGACCCCGGCAAACAGGAGATTTGAGTTCGACGTCATTGGGGCAGACAGTGAGGGAGTATATGGTAAAGAAAAGGAGGAGATAGCGGAAGAGGACATCTGCCAGACTCGAGGCCCTATCCCGCCGTTTCTTGAGGTACCGTTGATGAGAAACATCAATGAAACGATGGATAGAACATACCTTTCCTCCTTTCTTCGCTTTTGCTTTTGCTTTGTGTTTCATTTTCTTAGAGCTGTCATCCTAAGTAACTGGTCAGCCCCATACGCATCCGATCGACGTAATTTGGAAGGTTTGAGAGGAAAAACCACAGCCCCGATGGGTCAATGTCGACAAGTCTCTGATAACCATGAGCCAAAAATCCCCACGACATGGTAAACTGTATTCGATATCCACACAGCTGTCAAATCGAACGAGGACTCCATTCATGCCTTGGGTAATACGGATCTCCATCCACTAGTCATGAAACGGTGACGCAAGGTTGCACAGAGACTGCAGGTACAAGGTGAATGCTAAAGCAGGGACACGCAAGAACGCGTTATACACCTCTCATATTGAGTGGTATTGTGCTCTCACAAGAAAGCATGGCATTGAAGACAGTAACACGTACCGCATCACGCGAGCTCTCGTTTGAGCCGTTATCCTTGCTCTGACTGTCAATTGATGCACTAGAGGGTTCGTGAGGGTAATTGTTGGTTTGAGATAGTTTACTCTTTGCCGCAGAAGCACGCGGTAAAGGTTGTGAGGAGTTGGTGCGCGAAGCAGGCGATAACGGTGCAGCTGGGGCTCTACGAGTAACGACCATGACGGTCAAGCGCAAAATAGTGATAAAGAGGCAAACAGAGAACCAGCAGCCAACTATAGCTGAAAATGTCTGATCTGAGGAGAAAGGAGGTGGACGACGTGGACAAAATACAGTGGTAGGGTGCAACCAACAGATTCCCACTCACGCGCGCCAATGACGACTCTGATTAGCTAATGTTATCACGTGCTTTCCCCATCCGGTGAGATTCTGAATTTGAGCGTCTTCCGAGCCGAGTTCTCCAGCTGTTCCTCTTCCAAGTTCCAACGACACCACTCTCGAAGAGCCCGACGATGGCAACGCATGCTCAGAAGCGCTCACTCACGACATATTCTCGTAGAAAGGATGGTGCTTGCTCACTACACGTTGTTACTCCTGACTCGTCTCCATTGAAAGTTGTAGACCGAGAGGACCTCAGTTTGGCCGAAATGTCTCATAGGATGAAAAAACGCGCGCGGCAAGCGACGGCCGCTCTTTCTAACAGACAGGGTCCCGTTGATATGGAACGCAACCTTAAAAGGATCAAACAGGCTTCAAACGCACCCGCAGATCTGGAGAGCATCACATTACCCACTTTACTGCCTCATGATTACCTCGTTGCCCTCACTGGTGGTAATGATAATTTTCGCGATCAGTTCAAAACTCCAGCAAATTCTCAGCCATCACCTAATATTGCGACTCCTGCTGGCCGACAGAACATCTTGCCTGAGCAATTTTCTCCGTTGCCCATCCCGCGTCGCGTACTTTCTCGTACAAGCTCTCGCAAACTGAAGGAAAATTTTAACTCACTGGCTCGTGGGCTTGCCTCTCCTTTCAATAGCCGTCCTGGATCCACGTCTGGGTCTCCCAAAAAAAAAGAAAGCAAAAAAAGCCTTTTCATGCCAAAGCCCGTACTCTTTCGGATTCTTGCCCTTCTGGAGTTGACTCCTCTACGACGCTGCAATCCCAGATGCTTGCCTCGGCCACTCAGACCGAGAAATTTGTCCATCACACTCGTTTTCCCTCTGATCCTCAGGCTCCCACCGCATATCTGCTTCAGCAAATCGACGACGAGACATGGTTTCGCCCCGCCAAGGCACTGTCTCTTAGTCCGTTTAACGATGATGCTTTACCTCCTGAGACACCTCCGCCGGAATGGAGCTTTAACACTGAATCATTCTACCGTGATGTCCCGCAGAAGACGTCGACTCCTCTCGGAAAATCCCCTGCAGGGCCTACTGAAGATGAGGGGACTCCTAGCGCTCCAAATACACCGGAGATGCACGTCAGTAAAGTGGCAGGAGATCTTGTCGTGGATGCTACTTCTGTTATGGAGCAACCTCGTCGACGTATGATCATGCACTACAGCAAAAACAGTATCTTTTCCTCGTCCTTCGTTGATGACACTACAGTGCTTTCGTCTCACCAGCGCTCGAAGTCCGATGCCGACTCTCAGTCTTCTATGTCTTTGACTGACATACTGGTCTCTGACATATTCCTGTCGAGGAGTGTCCCAGGTTCTTCTGCTGGCAATATCTCCTTGGAAAATCACCTCGCTTCAGAGGGCATTCCTACACCTTGCTCAAGCCCTATTGCCGATGAATTGAGCCGGATGCTTGTCGATATGGGCTTTGATGGTACGTTGAGAAATTTATTACTGACCCACAGGTTCTTTCTGCCTTTCCATGCGCATATATGCGCGTTTTTCCCAAACTTCTGTTTTTGCTCTTGCTCCACGCGCTGTACTTCTGGGTCGGCCTTGGCGGAATTCTCAATCTAATTTCCTACAGAACATGTACAACCTTGGAGCCCCCATTCTTCCCTGAACCGTTCCCGCTCTCTAGGCAGTGCAGTCGTACCTCTGGAAACGTCTGCCGCTCAGTCTCGTACGCAAAAGGAAATCGGCCATCGCCGTAATCGTGCAGGAACCATCCGTGCCTCTGACTATGCGCATATATCCGCTAACAATCATGTCGCACCTTTGATAACGACGGCAACAACTACGCGCACACGCTCTGGGACCATCCGCCCAACCCGTCCTCCCATGCATGGGCGCATCAACTCGGAACCCATGGCTGTACCCACTAGTGCTCCTGCCACTGACGACGGCATGATGTCCGACGATCCCATTGATTTCCTTCAATCCCCCTTCATGGAGGATGAGGCCATGATCGAAGACCAGGAAGGACGACCTATCAAGAGGAAGAACCGAATGCCTCCTGCAGTTCGGAGACGTGTTGCGCGGATTGAATCCATGAGTATGGATGTGGGTAGCGATGAGAGTGACGATGAATTGCTTTTAGTTCCGGGAAAGAGCTGTGTTGAGCATTGAGAGTGGAGAGGTGATTTTTCTGTGCTGCTTCAAGGTGTCTCTTCTGCTCGGCTCTATTCTGTTTCCATCTCTTGTTCTGGTGTTTCTCTGCTTTGATGTCTCTGATCTTCGGTCCTGCTCTGATGCTTTTTTTGACAACGCTGTTTTGTCACCCTCTTTCGCTACATCAGCCTTACTCGTTCTCCTCTTGCTGTCTTCTGCTCTCTATGCTTCCCCTCACGTTCGCATCACACGGATCGCTGCCTGTGTTAGATGTATTTCGCTGCCCTCTTCCGATACCCTCAGGAGTCGTCTCGTCCAGGTTTTCACATGCACGTCCTGCACCGTTTTCTCGCTGCAACCTTTCAGAACTTGATGTTTTCTTCGTTCACCACCCTCCCATTGCTACTTTTCCGTCACAACGCCCACACTCTGTATCACATCTGTCGATTTTTCCGTTCTTTGCACTGGACTGGACTAGCGTTACGTTTTACCCGATCATATCCGACTGTTCTCGACAAACCGCATGCTTTCCAATTGTAACTCCAGACTTCCATGTTGCACGTTTTGTAGTCTCGTTTTGTAGCTTCAGTGTTGTTACGCTCAAATTGCTTTTTTTTGCCGTATGGCTCAATTGTCAATCGATCGCGTTGATGATTCCTCAATATCCTATAGTCTTCGTCGCGACCTCCACTGCGTGACGAGTCCCAGTCAACAACCACGCACCGTGGCAGAGAACTCCAATCTTTTGAGCGGGTAGAAATCGACAGTGCTACCAATTGTTTCAACATAGCGACTCGCGCTGAGCTTGAGCGCTTGAGTTTTAGGAATGATATAATTAGCATCACTGTACTCGTACATCTGTGGTCTCAGACTAGCTCCGCCAGTACTGGGCCAAATCGTGGAACCGATCCACCACCTTTGTGAAATATGATGTCTCGTTCAGCAACGTCTCGAAGTGTTTGATTGCCTCCTCCTCGGTCAGGTCAAGTAAGAACTTCTCTTGTATTTGCTCGTGTACGTTGCGATGCTTTATGTCAGGAATATTTGCATCCACCATGAGCGTAACGAGATTCAGTATGAGATTCGCGCTCTTGCGGAGGATGGTGAATGCTGTGAAACAAAAGTTCTTGAAACGTGCGTAATGCAGAGACTGTGCGCCACCCATGCCGTCGATCATTTCTTTACAGACTTTGACGGCTGGAGGAAAGGGCTTTGGGTCGCGTCCTAGAATGTACCCGAAGTCGACTACAAGCATATCAGTCACCATAAAAGAGAAGTCGAAGGACAAAGAAGAGCTCACCATGGAAGAAATGGCCTGAATCCAACCTCATTAACATACATCGATTGGAAGGTTCAAGTAGAGCGTCTACTCACCGTCAGGTGCCAACAACAGGTTATCAAGGTGGCGATCGCCCACGCCAAGCAAGTATGTCACGACGCAGTAACCCGCTAAAAGGATATCAGTTGATGTGGAACATGAACCTGGCTGAAAACACGAACCACAGCTCCGTATGAATGTATCAATCACGTTTGGTTCTACACCATATGTGCCAACGCTTCCCTCATCTGGATAATTTGCTCGCAAATAATTCAGCAGAGTGCCATTCTCGCTGACTATTGCAGCGAGCGTCTTGCTAGGGATGAATTGCACCATTCCCTGCAGCGGGCCCGTTGCCAGGACATGATATGGTGTAAGCTTGAGATCCAGGTTCTCCTGCCTCAGAAGCCGATCCATCAGCGTGAACAGTTGTATGACAAGTTGATCTTGGCGCAGATCATCCCCGTCCTTAAAGATCACAGGAAACTCGGATCCATCGCTGCATGCAAAGTACAACAGTAGAGGGTACAAGTTTGACTTGAACACAGATGACTTTTCCGGGATGATGCCGACGACTTCGATTTTAGCATTCAGAGGAAGTGGCAGAGGTGGCATGGAGGCAAGGTTGTTCTTGGAATCCGACAGAAACGAGCGTAATTTCTCGATTTTCTTCGGACGTGGGTCCTTCGACATGCGCAGTTCCTTCGCGCGCTTGGCCAAAGTCGCGATGAGTTCGCCTTGTCGGCCCATTAGGACGCGGCGTTCTTTGCCATTCGGTGACTGACGACTTGTGAGACACGGGCCTGTAGTTGGCTCCGGGGAAAACCGTACCTCAAGTGTCCGCTGTTGGAACTTGAAGATGACCTTACCGTACATCTTGGCCATCACACGATCTTCTAGCGCTACCTCGACAGAGAGGTACCAATGTAAGCGATTCCCGAGTACTGGGTTCTCCACCGCCCGCGCAATAAGAAAATCGGCTAGACCACTGTCGTCATAGGATATGGCGCTTGCGGTCGACCGCGCCGATCGCTGATCACTAGCTGTACTCTCGAACTTGAGAGCTTGAACCAGCTGAAGCAAGTACAGCATAAGCTCCTGAGGATTATAGCATCAGCGACAAAGAATTTATCAATGGTTCCGATATCTCACATCATCGTCCGCTCTGCTAAGTTGCTTCACTGCAAACGCTCGCACACGAGAATCCACTGTGCTTGGACCCAGTAGCTCTAGTGCATCGTCTGTGTCTATCTCTGTCCATTGAGGAAGCAACTCTTCCACGGCTTGCTTCACCTCCGAGGGATCTCGCCACGTCACGGACTTGAGGAATTTAGTCAATCCACGTTTATCTCTCGCGAGGTAGAATCGGAATTTCCAAATGATGTCTTTCTCTTCAGAGGTGAGCAGCTGGCTCGGCGCATAATTGAGTATCTCCTGAAACAGAAACGAGAGATCTGTGAACAAGCAGACAGCATTCGAATACTCATACGCACGCCCAACTCATCACGTATCTTTGTGTTTGGCTTCAGTTCTCGATCGTAGGGACCGCTACGATGGCTGCGGACAAGACGGCGGTGTTTATCTTCAACTGGGTTATCGCGAGGTGCATCTGGGTCAAGAATGGTCCAGAGGTATGGGTCTGAGGCAAAAGAGGTCGAAACCAACGGTGCTACAGATGGATGTGCACTGGGTGGGGCGACCGTGGGGGTCGATGTCGGCACAGCTGAAGCTTCCTGTAAACCTGTCAATGGGGTTGTAAAGTTGTCAAACAGAGAATGCACTTGCAGGTTCACTGAATATGACGGGGAAATCAAAACGAGGTAGGTCGATATACAGGAACAAATTCTTAGACTTCTCAGTCTCTGCCTGTAATTGAGATATCCTAGCGAGGTTAGAATAGGGCTCAATGGCACGATATCGTTTCCACTCACCGCATGGACTTCTGTCATCTTTCGAAAGGCCATCTTGTCAAGCCAGTCGGATTTCGGGAGATCTCCACGTTCATACTTCTTTACGAGCTACAGTATATCCGCAGGTAAGACTTGGCTCACCGTTCAGTTTCGCACACGACGTACCTTCTCAAGGCGACCCATCTCATCTTGAACCCCTACTTTACTCGGCGTTGTAGACTCTACCGACCCATCAGCCTCTTTACCAGGCCAAAGAAGAAGACGATGTTTCCCTCTTCGCAGCGTCCTGGCACTTCCATTGGACAGTAGTAATATCTCTCAGCGATGACTACTCACCATTTCTTGCCAAATAAACGAAATGTAGAGCCACCAAGAGGTACTGCAGCACGGGGACCTGCGATGTCCCAAACCGTGAATATGATTTGGGAGCTCAATGGAAGATCGCAGTAACGAATGGGGAAAGTGATCCACTCGTTCCACCTGATTTCATCCAAGTAATGGATAAACGGTACAGGTCCAAAATTTACTGCTTGAGCACGTACGTGTAGTTATTTCTGAACGTCTTGTAAGATGTTCGAAATGGGATGGTAAGCGGTTTGTTATCCGCAACCAACTGACAAGTGACATAGCAGTCGGATAGTGTTCTTTAAAATAGGTTCATAAGAGGGTACGATTGAATCAAACAGAGCAACTTACGAACATTGAACGCCATAGAAACGAAGCTCTGGCTTCTCAATCACCTCCGTGAATGTATTCGGATGTCGTGTGCCCTCAAGCTGCGAACTAACTGAAGTTGGCTGATGAATGTGCAGTTCAGATAATGAGCGCACCTACATTCGGAACGTAACGGGAAGTTTGAGATCACACAATCTTGCAAAAGTGAAGTCGTCCTTGTTGTCTTTGTTCATAATGAAGTGGTCGTGGTGCAGAAGTGAAGGAGTCGGAAGCCGAGTGCGTGCTGCCGCCGAAATCTCAGCGAGCGTGCCCGTCTAGTCACACATTGCTGATACATGTCACACATGATTGAAGAAGCCGAGCGCCACTTAAGATCTGGAATTTAAGAACCAACCTGCGAAAAGAAACGACAGTCTCTTACTTGAGTGAAACAAAGCTCATGTGAATTATATCGCAACAACTACAGTTTACACCCTTCTTCTCCTAAAGCGGGCCAATTTCTAGACTCGAGAACCATACACATCTTTAGGTGCAACACCGGCCTGTCCCTTCCGGATATTAGCCTGTGCCCATCTATGACGGGGGATGAAGTAGATCAGAACCGTCCGATTTGTCATTTATCATCGAGAGAACCTACTTTTTGATCCTGATAGATTCAATTTGGATGAAGCCAGTGGTGTCGGTGGGCTCGAAACCGCCTAGCTCGTCCATAGAAGATTGCTTTTCGTCGTAAAGACCCTGATCACGAGAAACGGTCAATTTTCACACTTAGCTGGGTCATGAACGACTGACCTCCTCAGAAGACCTTCCCTCGATGACGACGTTGCCCTTATAGAGCTTCAACCGGACAATGCCGTTGACAGTGCGCTGGCTCGCAGGGATGGAGCTGGTGACGAACTCACGCTCGGGAGTGAAGAAGTGGCCATTGTAAAGGATGCGGCTAAATTCAACTGTGACGAACTGGTCGCGAAGAGCACGGACATTGCGGTCAAGGGTAAGACCTTCCAAATCCACATGCGCAGCGCGCAAGATCGTAGCACCAGGAGATTCATAGCATCCCCGGGACTTCACGCCAATGAACCGGTTTTCAACGATATCAATACGACCTATACCGTGCTTACGACCGAGAGCATTGAGTGCGAGGAAGATTTCGACAGCGTCAGTGTATGTCTTTGATCCATTTGTCACCTTGATGGGCAGGCCGGCCTTGAATTCAATGGAGATGCGCTCAGGGGTAGTGGGAGCGTCTTCTGGAGCCGTAGTGAGCTTCCACATATCGGCAGGAGGCGTAGTGTCAGGATATTCAAGGATACCAGCTTCGTAAGAGATGTGGAAGAGGTTTTCATCGGTAGACCACGGCTTGGCAGCCGTCTGTTGCACAGGAATCTGCTTCTCAGTAGCATAAGCCAGGAGCGCCTGGCGGCCGGGGAAACGGTTGTAGAATTCTGGAAGATAGAAAGACGTAGGTTGGTCCCCGAGAACAAACATTCTTTGAGGAGCGACAAACCGGGGATGCGCCAAGGAGCCACGACTTTGATGTCTGGTTTGAGGCCGTAGAATGCGAGCTCGAAACGAACCTGATCGTTTCCTTTGCCAGTGCATCCATGGGAGACGAAACTGGGAAACAAGAGATGTTAAGTTTGATTGTGCTGTAGATTGGATGACTTACTCGCAACCCTCCTTATCAGCAATGGCCATCATTCCACGAGCAATGACAGGTCGAGCGAGAGAGGTACCCAGGAGATAGACGTTCTGTATGCGTCATTCAAACTTGGCACACATGCTCAAGGCTGAGGATACAGATAGCAACCGACCTCGTAGATGGCGTTCGCTTGGACCGCAGGGTAAATCAGCTCGGTGATAAACTCTCTTTTGAGATCCTGTCGATTTGGAAATGAGATTTGATTGCAGTCATGTTGTTAGAGATACCCATACCTCCAGGAAGAACTTCTTGGCACCAGCAGCGAGGGCCTTCTTCCTCGCAGCCTCGAAATCCTGCAAGACGTTAATGACTAATCAGAGACAATGCCTAGATAATAACACAAACCTCTTCCTGGCCAACATCCGCCATGAAGGCATACACCTCATAGTTTTGCTCGATCAACCAAGCAAGAATGCAAGAGGTATCTTTGAGATGTTCAGCACTTCATCCAGTAATCCGGTATTCTGCAACGTACCAAGACCTCCCGAATAAGCGAGAAGGACACGGCCTTTGGAAGCAGACATTGCACAGAACTTTTAAGAAGGTTATCAGTGCTTTCGTGGGGGGAGAATGCGCATAAAGAGCAGAACCGTACCTGGAGGATCGAGTCAGGCAAGAAAACTCTTGATTACCTATTAAGGAAACTATACAGAGTAGCAGCGATGTCACCTGTGACCTCACCGTATAACAGAGAGTGGCACATTGAATCCTTTACTTATCTCCTGTCGTCAAAGTCAATACTTAGCACCTCGGTAACGGTATGTACGCCCGTTCTATGCGCACTTCATGCCTCGTCTCCGCAACAGATGATTGTAATGATATCTCTGACAAATTAGGATTTCTTCATCTCGTCATGAGCTTGTCAGACCAACATGTTGCCGGTCGCGGCAATTCGCGTCTCAGGGATAGTAGTCGCGGTCGCATGAATAGACCTTTTTTGATGAAGAGGACGAAGTCGCGTTCTCCCGGTCGTTTCCAATCCGATGATGAGACCTCCAGGAACGACGGCCAGTCGGTGGCAAAGAGGAAAAGGCATCCCATCCTTTCGTCCGTTGCTGGCTCCAGCATCTCTTGTGTCGTGCCTGTGGACGACGTTCCGGTAGATCGAAGCCAGAAGATGCAGTCAAAACACAAGTTGACGCGTCCAATGCCCGATTTTGGTCTCGCTTCGATGCAGCCAGCTCGTCCTCTTCAAAGGTCGAAGAAGGAAAAGTCGAAGGAAACTCACCGCCACTCCGCTCGATCTGCCAACATCGTTTCCGAAGATGAAGACGAACACGATGCAGAATCTACTTCTCACCCAAATTACACTGGTCCTTTGGCAGCGGCGGAATACCACAGATTGAAGAAGGAGGTGGAAAATCTCAGAAAAGTGCGCAAGACACGCATTTCTTCTCATCAAATTTTAACTCCTTTTAAACAGCAAGCCGCCACGAATGCTAAGGCCACTGAGAAGCAGTCGAAGGTTGGTCGTTTGACCCTGATTTAGGGAGCCACCGTCTCACTCCGCGGTAGGTGCTGGCAGAATTGAAACGAGAACTCAGCATCATGGCCAAGGTCGGTATCATTTCTATACAAGAAACGCATGCTTACTTCGCCCCAGGCCAACAAAGAGCAGAGTTTTCAGATAGAGCAATACAAGTCGAAATCCAAACAATCTGAAGAGGTACGCTTGGGATATGTTTACCCAGTAGATATCTAAAAATGCTCCCCACAGCTCCTTTCAAGCATAGAAGGCAACTTGCAGTGTCAGATATGTATAGATATCTTGTCTAAGCCATATGCGTGCGTACATCTCGTGCGCAGAGTTCCTATATGCAGTGTTATTGACTCTTTTTTTTTGCCATGTTAGCCTTTCGCCATGCGGACATGTTCTTTGCCAAGGATGCCTCCAGGAATGGTTTCGCTCAGCGCCCGCCAATAACGATGGAATGGATACGGACGATGTTTCCGTGATATTCCGGAAAAAGACGTGTCCTTGCTGTCGTGCCACTGTCGTGTCACGTCCTCTTCCTCTATTTCTCATTAAGTCAATGGTATCAAGCATCAACCGAACCAAAGAGCCAGCCAGCGCTCACCAGCCTTCCCCTCCTCCTGACGTCGACGATCCATGGGTCGGATTATTCCCACCACCACGCGATGAAGACTCTGAGGACTCGAATTTGGAGTATGAATACGAAAGCGATGAGGAAGAAGAATTCTCCGATGACTACGAAGGTCTTGATGTGGACGAATACGACGAATATGCAGACACTAGCGATGATGAATACGTTGGGCCATACATCCGGCCGTCTTGGGAGCCACCCCATCATGAGGATGACGTCGTTGTTGATGAAGACTTCGAAGACATTGAGATCTTCCGGATACTTCGCCGTGGCGTCACCCTCGACATGATCGACTACTTCAACATGGAGTACCTCCACGACAAAGGTCTGGTTGCCTTGAGCGGTGGCTTAACCATTCACTTGGGCTGGAACATCGATCTCAACGACGACGACGTGACAGGAGAGAAATTCATGGACTGGCTGATGGAAGATATGGACGGAAGGCCTGACCGATGGGAGATACATGACAGGATTGCGATAAGGTTGGTGCGGAGGGACAGGATTGTGGACTATGAAACGTCGGATTCTGATGCCGCCTTTGGGGACGATGAAGATTAAATTGATGGATGAGCACTTTGACTTGTCGTGTATTTTTAAATCAGATGCAGATGTCATTTTGTACTGTAGTTTCGTTTGTTCTGTACCCCTTGATGTTGTCGAATCCTTGCAATCAATCATCAATCATTCGCTGTTCATGCCTTCGGCTTCAGAATGATCCAGCTGATCATGCTATGTGCCCCTGAATTTCCATGAAGTACAAATTATATCAGATGCCGTTGAAGTTGAATGTTGCAGACGTGTAATGAAGGGAGATGATGCTTTAAAATATGTATGCAAAATGGAGTCCGATCATCAGGACGCTGGCACTTCCCCAACACCTTCTTTCCTGTCTTCGTCTGTTTTCTCCTGCTGAAAATTGCGCAACCGCAATTCCACCAAAAATTCCTTGTCTCTAATGGATTGGGACCAAGACGAGAGAATATCTGTGATCGCCATCGTCATTTTCGTTGCCCCTGCTGCTGCGAAGAGACCCGGGTAGACATGCATAACTTTCCCGAGAGATGAGCATCGTCGAGGATAAAATATATACCACACAAACTCACGAAGATAATCATCGTTGATCCCAGATGGCAATAACCGCTGAAATACCAAAGCCACTAGAGGAGGCAGTACAAGCATGCCTGAAAGGCCGATCATCAGTGGCGCAATTACCTGTCTCGTAGCAGAGATAGGACTAGGATTTGTCCACCCGTGCTGCTTGATCTGTTGCAAGTCAGTGAGTAATTTGGGTTCGTATTCGGTACAGTTACATACGCTGAGGATTCCGGCTGTGAGACGGTTAGGTGGTTGTAATCTCTGCACGCGGAGAGCAATCTTGGCATAGACAACCCCGAAAGCCCACATGTCAACGATGCGGATGCGGGGAACAAGGTCCGGCTTCAACGTGTAGCGTATCGGCAGGCTGATGTACAATTCCACAACAAGAGCGATGAGGATAGGTATGACGATCCCGAGGAAGAAGAACATGTAGGAGACCTTCGCCAGCCAGAGGAAACTCCGTTTGGCAAAGTATAGGGGCCATTGGGCGCGGGGTTCGTCTGCTCCTCGTCGCTGACGACGCCTGTCCATTCGTTCGACAGCATACCCTATTACCCAGCCTCCCCATAATGTATAGAGGCCGACAAGGAAAGAGTAGCCGTCGTGTATCTCTCGAGCTGTGAACATCCTGAAAAAGTTACGGCCGATCTGTATAGGAGTTGTGATGACCGTAGCCAGAAACACAGAACCGATCAACCAAAGGGCGAGGATGAAGATAACGATCCTGTAGCGGAAGTGAGGAGGAATATACACAACAGTATAGTCATTCTTGTAATTCCTCTTTGCCTTCTCAGCCTCAGCGTTCTGAGCGTTGATGAGGCGCTGAGACTCCTCATCCACAGGATTTCCATTGACGTCAACCTCAGCCGTTGCTCGCATGTCACGAGGAATGGCCACGTTGTCACTGGCAGGGACTCGTCTGAAACTGCCGTCAAAGGGATGCACCGCATCAGCGACCTGAGAGTCAGTCTTGTTGGAGGGCAACCATGTCCATTGCTGTGTTGTGAACTCTTCGGCAGGGCTTCGTTCACCAAACATGTAAGACGTGAGCCGCAGTCGTGCGCAAAGGTACTTCCAGACCTTGAGTGAAACCTTGCGCAAGATCTTTTTAGGCCTGAAGAAGCGCATTGTGTACGGAAGGACGACATGAAGGAACAAGAGGTCGACTGGGACATCCGATAGCGGCTCGCTGCGATATGTACTTGAACAAACGGCAACCGCAAGAAAAGTCTTGTAACATACCGAGGTTTCCAGCGGAGCGGCAAGACAGTGCTGCTCAGTCGCATGATTCCACCGATTGTGCCGACACCACAGGCGACGACCATCCCGTACATGACAGCGCTTACTGAAAGTTTGCGGATTTGAACCAAAGCTGGTCGTTCCAGGATGTCACGAATAGGATGGAAATTCTGGTCTGATGGGTCTTTAATGAACCACATAGCACCTGGACGCATGACAGTACGACAACCTGCCAAAAGGATGGCAAATTGGTACCTACAAAAACATTCAGTTGTCACGATTGAAAGAAGAAACAATTTAAGACATACATGAACATAGTCCCGACTACCCAATGGTAGAAAGTCGCAGTCAAGGGTGCATATCTAAAGAAAGACACCCGCGACTGGAGACTAGCTTCGGGGAAAAGCCATATGGAGCACAAATCGAGGTTAATCCCACATCCCAAAGGAAAGATGACCAGTTCAACGACGATAAATGCAGCCACCTACAAATAGCTGGTCAACAACGTCGTCCACTCAATGTAATTTTGCTTTCGATGCAAACCTTAATGACCAGTAACTGCTGGCGCACGGCATTCCTGATAGCTCTGCCTGCACTCTTGACTGTACCAACCGTAAGTACGTTCAGATAAAAGGCCAACATAATCCCCACTACGGCATATCCCAAGGCAACGGCAAAGACCTTTTCAGCATTACCGTCTCCAAGTGCAAACCGCGTCCAGACCTCTTTCGTGTTCTCTGTGGTGATCCTGACTTCTCTGCCGAAGGCAGCAAAGTGAGGTTCGAGGAGTTGAACGATAGGGTAGTCAGAGTTCAGGAGATCTTCGATTATAGACGAAAGAGACATAGAAGGTTCAGTTCCCTGGCTCGAAGAAAGGCGTGAATGCGCGAGGTACTCAGACACGAGCTCCCAAGGCTGTTCCCGCAACTGGTCGCACTGATCAAAAGCGATCAGTATGTGATGATCGAAATACATGCAGGACACGTACAAATGATTTAGCAGCATCGTAGTATTCATCCGCGACAACGTAATGCATTTGGTTGAGGAACCACCGGAGGGATGGCCAGAGGACGACGACGAAGAGTTTGCGAGTGATTCGAAAGACTGTAGGCAGGACGACCCCGCCAATCAAAAATAGCACAGAGTCGGTGATGGGATCGGTAATCACACGCATGATGCGTATGGGCCAATGGAGAATGTGCAGTGCACGTCGAGGATCAAGCTGAAAAAAATTGTCCCCTGTCAGGAATGATCTAAAACTGAGAAGAGAAAATATTGTACTGATAGAAGGGCCGTTGATTTTCCAAGAGTGTAAGGAAGCCAGACTCCTAGGCCAATGGCAGTATCGAGCACGAATATCATCAAAGCGGCCTGTGCAACTAGTCAGTAGATGGACCAAGAAATCGTTGAAAAAAATCTACGTTTTGCGCGACTGTATATAATGGCCCTCTCATGCCTATTGCTATTGAAAGTAATTAGACCTGCGCAGGAATGTGAGATCCTAAGCCTACCTTCAAGGGCGCCCTCCATGTCATCCTCGACGTTCATATCCAAATCATCCGCCACTTCTGCAGCCAGCACACCATCTTCTCCTCTCACCTCGCCCTCGCCCTCTGCCTCCGCATCAGCTTCGTCTTCAACATCTTCTCTGAAATCGGCATCTTCTTCCATTTGTTCTGGCTGAGCCCACACAATGTGCCTCAAACCCGGCCCAGGTTCGTCAACTTGCTCGACTTCTTCTTCGTCCTCATCAGACTCGGATGGCAACGCAGGTCCCTCTTCCGTATTGTCTTTCCCCATATCTGTATCAATCGTCTGGCTTTCATTAATGTCGTCCGGAGGATCCTGGAAGAATCGCGCATACTCCCCACTCGTGTCAAAATATCCCGTTTCTTGTAATTCCTCAGGCGGACGATATGTCGCGAGACTGGGTGACAGAAGTGGCGTTTGCTCCTTGTTCCGTTGACTGCTGGAGCCAACAGGGGGTGTCATGGGCGAGGGTAATGTCGCACTGAGCATCGGCGGGCGACGCGGAACAGGGATGGTCATCGATGTGGAATCCGGGGACGGAGAGAACGCAGCCAAGGGTGGTGCCGGCGTCGCAACAATTGGATAGGGCAGCGGTGGGGAGGGCTTCATTGAAAACAATTTTCCTGTGGTCTGCGCGGGAACTGCGAACGTGAAGTCTCCTGTAGGTGCGTTATGCACCACCGTCGGACGCGATGGTCCAGTTGATACCGACGATTGCGAGTCATCCAAGGCATCGTCATCTTGAAAAGGAATGCGGGGAGGATCGCTCGACGGCCACTCGGCCACTTTTTCTTCCTCCAGCGATGACGCCCACCTGCGGCCATACGAACCTCTGCCTCCAAATGCAGTATGCGCACGAACGACGTCCGGAGATCGTCGCGCCAGAAGTTGGCGTGAGACCTCGGATACGGACTGTCTGTCCGGCTCTAAACTTACATCGACCAATTCGTCGGGAAAAGGGATGGGTTCCTCGCCTTCGGCCTCCCTTTCCTCACGCAACCGCTCGTAAAGCAATCTCCGACGCAAGTGATGTCGCCGTTCGCAGTCGTTGAACGGCTGCTGACCTTCGTCAAAAACGGGAGGAGGTGGCTTCAATGGCTTCAATCCACGCAGGTAGTACTGTCGATCGCTCGCTGCGTCTTCCGATGGCAGACGAAACGCGTTCATGATTCCCAGTCGCTCCATTTCGCAGGTTTCGTAGTCCCTGAGGATAGACACCGACATCGCCTGTTCTGCGAATGCTTGTAAGGTGGCATTAGCGGCCCACTGGGCCAACAACGACTTGAGACGCTCCGGATCCCGACCCTCGGGCGGCCAAGGCAGCCACTGTCTGGAAACTCCGTCGCCAACCTGCTTCTCCTTGCCCTTGCCCTTCTTATCCACCTTCCATGCATCTATAAGGCGTTCCAGATCAGCGTCTATATCATCTGCGATTCCGCTTGCATCATCTCTCTCGCGTGCGCGCATGGAAGGCGGCCGCACAGGCAAAATTTTTCATCGGCCGTTCTATCTGCGGTAGCCGGATGGGCTCAGGAGGGGCAACTCTCTGCATCTGCATCTGGCGCTCTCGTTCTTGTTCTTGCTCTCGTTCTCGTTCTCGTTCTTGCTCCTGCTCCCGTTCTCGAGCCACCTCCCGCTCCCGCTCCTCTTGCTCCTCTCCTTCTGCCAACAAATCGCCATCTTCAAACACACCAGGACGCGCATTCTGTGAAATCCACTCGCGCAGCAGGAACACGGCGATAAACGCGAGCACGATCAGCGTCGCAATAATTTGACCGGTAAAGATGTCCTTCGAGATGGTGCGTAGGAGCGGATGAGTGACAATCAGGGTGAGCGAAGACCTGGGTTCGTCGGACGAGGGCGAGGGCAAGACCGTGGTGTTCGCGGACGAGTGCGCACGAGCCGTAAGGTTATAAAAGAAGGACATCGAGGCGGGCGCAGCAGCGCGCGCGCGCGCGCTAATCCACCAAGCGCTAGAAATTCTGGTCAAGAGGCCGATTTCAATGATATGATAATAAAGGGACGCACGTCGAATTGCCTATGGCAAAATACATCCGCCACGTCCAGATAGTGACCCAGGGCAGGACGGCGAGCCAGACTAATGCAACCACAACGGCACGCAAGCAGAAGAGGATGGCAAAGAGTGCATGTTGGATGAAGCGTTGAAGGAGCAGGATAACGGGAATGTGTCTGGGCATGTCCTGGGCGTAGACTGTCTCCACGCGTTATTTAAGACATGCAACCCAACCTAGGGAACTCACCTTTCGTGAACGCATATGGGTGCTTACACACGTCGCATGTCTTCTTCTTACTATGAGTGAGCCATGTCGTCAAACTGTACTCCGACACCGATCAGGCAGGGACGAAGTTGAGGTGAGGAAGATACTGACCAGTCTTGATGGATGTAACGTATAGTGCCCGAACATTTGCATGGATGAAAGAGAGGCTGATCTGGTTCGGCAGGGGCACTGCAAATGCGACAAGTATCTAATTCAGCCTCTCGGTGAGAATGCTCGAATCTGCTGGCCTTCAATTGAGCACGCACCTAACTCCTCCTGCATCGCTCTTGAACGTCAAAGAAAGAGTGTTATATGTAGTATTAGCTATCTTGATTGAAATCCCATTCAAGATTGGCGTGTTCAATCTGCCATTTGCCAGCGCTAGATGGCGCGAGACGTGAGATGGTGGTGGTAGGAGGAGAAAGTGATCGTGTTAGTCAGCACATGTACTCCTCGGCGCTCAAGAAGTACAATTTATTCTTAGAGTAAGAAGGCTATATAGCCTTCTGCAGAACCTCGATAACAAAATGATGGCAATGTGAAAAGAGTAGTATGAGCGAAAGTGGGCTGAATGCGACGGCCTCAAAAAGCGCAAACGAAATAGTGTTCCGGTAATCTGCTTTTGATAAGATCGCGTGGTAAATTTACATCGACCCTTGCGGAGGGGTCAGATTTACCTAGGTAATTTACGGTAAATCTCCTTGGATGTACATTACCCTGAATTACCGTAATTGTGAAGTAAATGTGCTAGAATTACAGGTAAATTTGCAACTAGCAAGCTACAATACTACCATTCCTCCCAACTGAGGCCACTCGCGACTGGCTCAGCTACCGGTGCAAAAGTTGTAGGCAACTGGGCCGCTAGTGTGACTTCATCAGCCAGATAATCAGCAAAGAAACGGCATCCCAGATTGATGTGAGTGCCGACTGAACATGCAAAACTCGTACACTGTTCGATGGTGCCAGACGAATCATTTGGATCCACTTTTGAAGCGTCGAGAAGGTCCGAGCCTTCTCCTTCTGATTCATAGTCAGTTTCCGAAAGAGCGGCTGATGAATCTCCATCCGGATCACTGGCTGTGACCTGCGACGCGCTGCTTCTGACACGCGTTTCCGACATGATCGTCTTTTGCATGTCGCGCCATTTGACCACAGGCCGACGTTTTCTGACTATTTCCCTTGCTCTACAGGATACAAGGTCAGCACTAGACCATCTACAGGAGACTGCCAATGCACTCACATTCTGGTGTCATTCCCGAATACCAATTTCATCTTTCAAAGTGGAGACACACTTTCGGTTGCGCTTTGGATCGTTGAGCCAGGTGACCAGCGACATTGTACGTTCTTCTGCCATTGATTTGACTGTTATTGAATAAATTTCTGTGGTGAAAGTCTAAGGTGTGATCTGTGAGTCAGACCTTGCACAAGCTGCCCGAAAACATATCACGTACCGCTAACGGCTGAGCCTTCTCTCCATGCCGCTTTGCAAGTCGCGTCCACCACTCCCACACTGTCTCTTCATCTCCCAGTGGCCGATCATAGGGTATATCTCCATCAGCATATTGTCGAACTTGCTCCTTCAACCGTCGAAGGGCGGGCATCAGAGGTAGTGTCGCAAGATCTGGATTTCTTGTCACCATCACGGACGCAAGCTTCTCGCATTCGGCTTTAGTGAGTTCTGCGCTTTTCATTGCATCGGCAAACCATTGAGAGAAATTAATTCAATGGAGCTACAGGAGAGTGGGAGGAGGATTAAGGCGATGAAAGAGAGGTTCGTCGGTGGGTGCGTGGAGTTGGGTGGACTGCTGGGTTCGTCATTCGATAAGACAGCATGGGCCCGTTTGAAGGAGGAAAACATGACACTGAGTCGGCAGGCGTACGCACAGTCTGTTACGCTTGTAATGTATAGAACACATTGTGAAGTGGGGCTGCGCGCGCCTCAAAAGACGGTCCCGTCACGA
>SGPL01000464.1:9492-26220 GCA_004802705.1 Bondarzewia mesenterica
TNCGANCTTGTCNGATNCNGNNNANCTCCNCCAANNNCCNCCANCCTCATCNTGTGCTAGCTTCTGCTCCTCTCGTTCTTGGTTATTTTGGTGAGCTTTNATTTCGTNNTAGTTTGGGCCCTACGACCCGCCCGATGTGATGATCNAAACATTTACCATACTTTACCACATTCCGAACCATCGTGTGGAATACTTTGTCGATTTCAGCCTTGTCTGATCTTTCTCCTTTCTCTCTTCCTTCTCTTCCCTGAGTCCATTCGTTGCTGACACAACCTGGCCTTNNACCTTTATAGGTCTGNNGTNGCGTCTCGGGNTTCANTGAATCNGATCAACTCGTGAGTTCCTTTCATCCTGTTCGCGTGATTTGGCNTGTATGCCCTCAGCTGTCGAGATGAGAAACTATCGATGGGCGGACACGAATGTNCGCTGTCCGCGAAGTCTCCTACTGTACAAATTGGAGATGGGCNGNGTACTTGTTGATATGCATCGAATACTGAACCGTTCATCTGGCGTTATCTGTCTGTCTAGTACTGGCTCTGACCCACATTTTTTGCAGACTGCCACCTCATGGTATCTCCAATTGGTCGTCATTCAGAAGCGAAAGATCGACCTTGACAATTGACAACTGTCTCTGGTGAATGCTGGCGACCACATGAGCACTGGTGTTCTACACTCTTACGTGGCAGTCTCATTATGCATGGTTTGCGCTTACCTTTGCCATTGTCGATGGCGCCACCGAACNAAACTTACGATCAAGGCGTTGACGTGCCTTCTATCCAGTTGAGAGTTGGCGCGCTGGTGGGCTGCCACCAATCTTTACATCGCGTTTTTTCGCGTCATCGCGCTGTTTACTTGACGCAATGTATTTATTTGAATCAGTTCTTTTGGTTTTTGGCATCTGCATACTGCATACTTGTTCCCTCATTTCTTGATTCGAAGCTGGAAGTCCACAAAAAGTTAGCTTTGGAATACGTGCCGCGAAAATAGTATCATGCATTGCTATGTCCAGTCACATACATGCGAGAAACGAAAATCAGCAAAAATCAGATGAGATACAGTAAGCACACAAATTGAATGAACCTTCTTCCAATAAGTAAGACAATATGGTTTTCAGATGTAGATCGAGGATGACAACTGCATCCAACGATACACACCTACGATTTATAAATTCATAAATTCCGCTCACGCCAACGCGCCCCACATGCCCAGTCCCGCAAAGACACTGCCCAGTCCGACCAAAAACCCAACGTATGCGACGACGTGAATTCCAATTCGCGGGAGCACCATCGACGTCTGCAACAGCGAGAGCGCGAGATGGAGGACGAAGACAACCGCGAATGTGATGTAGAAGGCGGCGTTGCTGGCGAATATTGGGCCCGGAGGGTGATACGACGCCACTGATGTAGTGGGGTAGAGTTGTATTGAGAGCGGGGCACTAAGGTACGCCGCGGAGATGAGCAACATGAATCCAAGGGATAAGACGATGGACGCGATGCGGAGGAGACAGGAGACGAAGACGGGGATGCGCTATGGTACAGAATAAGAAGTTGCAGAGGCACTGGATCAGCGGTAGAGGAGGAAAGGACGTACGACAAACGGAATACCGTAGAGCTCCTCGAGTTCCTCCCTCGCCTTGAGCGCAACAAGCTGGTCGAGGTCGCGGTCTACCTCGAGCCGCATCTCTGCCTCGCTCGGCCGGCGCTGCCTGAGCACATCAGGGCGTGCACCACTCGCTGCTGTCTCGCCATCGCTCGCATTCGCCCTTGCTGTACTGCCTTCGTGTGCCGACCCCGACGACTCACCGTGCTCGCTCGAGTCTGAGCTCCGCGGTGGGAGTTGTTTCGATTGTGCGCCGTCTTGAGTGAGGGATCCAAGCTCGTGCACGCGGGCGGCAGGGACGAGCACATCTTGGTACAGAGCGAGCTGGTCGTACCCCTGTGCGACGCCCACTGCGACCTCTGCGAGGGACCACCCGAGCGCGAGCCACCATACGCGCCAGAAGGCGGGATCTGCAGGCTGAGGGTGTGGGTAGTCCATGTGGTGCCGGATTCGGAGGAGGGGGAGTGCGGCGAGGCGGAGGAATGTGCGAAGGAGGACATGCAGAGCGGTGGAGATGAGGGTGCTGGGAAGAGGTGGGAGGACTGCAGAAGCGAGGGTGTAGAGGGGCGTGCTCAGGAGGTGGGAGAGGGACCAAAGAGAGGTAGAGATGAGGAGTTCAGGGAAGGGGGCTGGGTATGCTGGTGTCTGTGTGTGCCATAGGAGAGGAGGCAGGAATGCGAGTATGAACCAGAGAAAAGTGCACACTACGGGGACCAGCGTGTACAGAGATACGAGATACTTGTAAGAGCCTTCAAGGTGCTGTGAGCCAAAAAAAGGGGGGGGGATAAAGCAAGATGAGGCAAACGCACCGATGTAAATTCCTCTCTCCTCCAAAAACAACTCCTCGTCAATTTCGTCTTCCTCCTCATCGACCGCACGGTCTTCTGGCACCCTCGCCAGCAGCGCATTCCGATAAGTCTCAGGACTGTGCGTCCTGCTCATCCCTCCGTATCCCTGTTCGATGCCAGACTCCGTTGCGCCGTAGGACCGCCTGGGCACGGAATGGCTGATAGGGCCATCCGACGAAGCCTCTACACCGAGCAACGCGGCCTGCGGGTCCTCACGCTCGTGCTGGGAAGAAACTCGCATTTCTTGGCTTTCCCGCCACGCAGCGGCAGTAGCTACCAGTTTGCCCAAGCCCATGGCGCACAGTTGAGCGTTGATGAAAGGGGGTAGGATGTGGTAGGGCTAAGAAAGGACCATTCGCCGACCTGGGACCACACGCGACACTATATTTTGATTTTGATTTTTTCCTTCTGATTCTTGCCCCAGTTTGCGCAGCGCTTGCGCAATATGTTGAAAGCAGTGAGTAGATTCTGGAAGATGACGGCAAGCCAAAGGAATCAATGGGCCCTTTCCTTATACGTGCACATACACTTCTAAGTTATGTACAGGTATTTCGCCAGTATTTCGCCGGGCCGCACCTGGCCGCACCAGCGATTGATCAATAGAAAAAGGGCATCCGATTGACGACGAAGGCATACAACCATCAATGGTAGATACTCGTACACTCAGAGGTACAAGTCTATTGAGATTTGAGAGAACCGACGATCCATGAAAAATGTGCACGGTCGGAACGAAGCGCGGTGGACAAGGGTAAGTACATTTCTCGAGCCATAGAAGCTGGATTCAGGACGGAAATCCAAGATGAAGAGTCCCGTAAGTCGTGTCCGCACATCAATGAATGTGACATCCTGTGTGAACAAGTGAAGGTTGCCTGCACTTATATGCGCGCGATCCCTTGCATTCACGGCGTAAGTAAAGAGCACATGCTGCATGCTAAAATACACCGCGCACCAGCTGAGTACATATGGGCGCAAATGAATGCAAAGCGTATTACCAGCTGACACCTCGCGAATGCTTCAAGAGTAGACAGCACACTTACGGCAATTCAATTGACCCAAGTCCTCGAGTACAACACGAGACTCTTCGAATGAAAACAAATGATAGTTTGAATGAAATGACAAAATAGGAGGTGTCCATAGCAAGTGACTGGAGGAAGCTGGAGGAGCGTCCGGATATCTGGCTACCGATAGTAGCATATTAGCGAGAAGGTGATATGCATGTCACGCGACATGGTGCGTGGAACCTGCTCATTCGGTCAGATTCTTTGAGTATTAGGCGACAGTACAACGGAATGCACCAATAATGTTTAATCCTTCGGCGGAGGAAGAGGAGGCGACTCATCCAGATTCAAAGGCAAGGCCGGCAGATCCGTCCTCGTCAACCTCAAATGCTCGTCGTCGAGCCTGTCATTATCATCGTCGTACTCATCCTCCAAGAACGAGTTGGCCGGAGGCCCGTCGTCCTCTGACAGACGGATGTTGCCTTCTCTACGGCTCCACGTTTTAAGCCTGCAATCATGCGAGATAAATTCTATTGTGATAAAAAGAAAGGAATAGAGAGATGTACTGATGCGATACGACAACACGAAGAGCGTCCGCTCGTCTCCAGAGGATGAAAAGGATGCAGATGGTTGCTGTCGTGAAGAGGAGAAGGAAAGGCAAGTTGCCTATCGGTTGCGGCTTCGGTGACTTGCGCGGCTCTGAGCTTGAAGCAATCATCACGGTAAGTAATTGTATAAATAGGAATATAGGCTTACGAACCTCCAGGAGGAAGAGGTGGAGGCATTGTGTCAGTATTCGTCGACAGTCGTCGAATCACTGGCTCAGTATCTACTTGGAGACAGTTGTGAAGTTGAGCTCATTAAAGCTACCAAATTTGGAAAGTAGTTTACACGCTCACATGACTGCCCAGAAAGCAATAAATTTCTTTTCGCTTTCCAATTTGTTCTCGTCGTCTCCTGCCTGAACCTCTCCACATTATGAACGTTGAATGTATCTGGCCTTGGAGAACCTGTATTCAGTCTCGCTGGTTGTTTCTTTCTTGGCTGCGGATCTGGTTAAGACTTTTCCAACGACGCCGACCCTTTGATTCTCCACTGAAAATGATACTTGGTGAGTATTCGCTTTCTATCATTAGCACACCGTCGTTGTGCGTCTTCTGTGATGAGACATTATTAAATTCAGTTATCCCTGTCTTAACAATTTGTGTCGATATATTGAATATCTGATTTCCTACTCCAATACACCTTCCGTTTTGTGACCGGTCGGCTGATATATTCTGTGTCATTTTCAGGTTTTTAAACGCACATGCGCCACAGCTGCCATGCCCGACAGATAGAGGTAACCATATTGCCCATGGCTCCAACCGGCGTGCGTTGGAAGAAATACTGCGCAGTCACGGATTTTTGTCTTTTTGTTTTGTCTACCTGTGCATACCCTGTTATAACATAATGATAATCTGCTCTCGTTTGCTCATGCACATGCATTGACCATGCTCGTTGCATGGACTCCTGAAAGAAAAGCAGATGCGATTTTTTTTTTGTGAGATTGTCTTCAGTGAACATGAGCCTCGGCTCTAATCCATCGATGTTGGTTCGAAGAGCCCTAACCCTAACGCACGTGCTGAAAATTTGATACGAGACTGATCAAAATCGGAGGCTCCTCTCGCTCCTCTATTCACAACTTCCCTCTCCTTCCCCAATTAATCACGATAAAATGTCTGTCGGAACTCTCTATGCATCTGCGGCTGAGGCGAAGCGCGTGAGTATTCCAGTTGGCGAGCGCGCCATCCATCGTTCTCATTCGCTTTGGTTGACTGAAATCGATTCCGCATCTGACTCATTTTTACTTGTAGATCCTCGCGGTTGCTGCGTTCGCCGGGCTCTCCGTCAACGTCAAGGAGCCCAAGGCCGATTTGATCAAAACTCCCACTCTGGAGACTGCGGATGGCTTCTCCGTCTTTGAGTCCAGTGCTATTGACAGATATCGTGAGTGTCTACTCTGTCTCCTCTTGTATTTATGAAACGGTTTCGGATCGTGTTGGACGATGCGGACGCATTTCCATTAAAATTATCTCGTCGCATTCGCGAGATTATTGAGGATAGGTTTGTTTAGCTGCGATCGCCTCCTGAAGGACTCGATGCATATATCAGCAGCATCTTCACTGGACTCGGACAGCTACTTTTCTCCCGTTATGTGGATCTTCTGGATCCGTCAACTTCTTCGACTCGCAGTGTCCAAAGTGTCCATATCTACGGCTGGTTTATGACCCCGCTGCTTCACGGTTGATATGACTTTCATTCCGCATTCGCTGCAAGTGGATCGCGTCTCTTGACGATGAGATCGGTCTTATCTTTCATTTTTCCCTCACGCCGCATGTCAAAAGCTCTCAATCCTTTCATATTATATCGAAACATTAGTTTTCTCGCCCCCGCTCTTTTTAAATGCAGCGTAGGCTAATGTATCTTCGTTTTTTCCCCCAGTTGCCTCGCTCGCTCCCAACTCCACCTTGATCGGTTCGAACGCCAAAGAGGCCGCCCTCGTCGACCAATGGGTCGCATTCTCTGATGCATATGTCACCGCCTACAACAACTTCATCATCCGCCTCGTACAGGGTCACATCAGCCCCTATAACAAACTCGTCCGTGCACATCTTTAATTTTGACGAATCGTTTCCCTTTGCTAACCCCAAACGCAGATCCACACCAACGTCCAGGACCGCCTGGTTGGTTCTTTGACAACCCTTGAAAAACACCTTGCCACCCGCACGTACCTCGCGACCGAGCGCATCACCCTTGCCGACATCACCCTCGCCTCCGCTATCCAGAGCGCTGTCGCCACCACTGTCGATGCCTCCCTTCGCACCAAGCTCCCTAACGTTCTCCGCCACTTTGAGACCATTGTGAACCAGCCATCGCTGAAGGCCGTTTTCGGCGAGACGACTTCGCGGAGAAGGCGGCGCAGTACACGCCCCCAGCCAAGGAAAAGAAGGAAAAGAAGGAGGAGGCTCCTAAGCCCAAGGCTGAGAAGAAGAAGCCGAAGAAGGCTGAGGAGGAGGACGAGGACGATGATGATAAGCCGATTGAGGAGCCCAAGGCGAAGAACCCTCTCGACTCGCTGCCGAAGTCCACGCTCAACCTCGAGGATTGGAAACGCGCGTACTCCAACAAGGACACGCGCGGAGCCGGTGGCTCCCTCGAATGGCTCTATGAGCAGTGCGTCCTCCCCTCTCCGTCTCGTGGGAGTATTGCTGACTTTGCCCACAGCTTCGACAAGGAAGGCTACTCATTGTGGCGCGTCGATTTCAAGTACAACGACGAGCTGACGCAGACGTTCATGTCCTCGAACTTGATTGGAGGGTTCTTTAACCGCCTCGAGGCGTCGCGCAAGTACCTGTTCGGCTCGATGGGTGTTCTGGGGGAGACCAACAACTCGATCATCACCGGCGCTCTCATTGCGCGCGGGCAGGAGATCAAGCCCAACGTCGATTGTGCGCCCGACTGGGAAAGCTACTCGTACCAGCGCATCGACCTCGCCAACGAGGAGCAGAAGAAGTTCTTCGAGGGCGCGCTTGCGTGGGATCTTGAGATTGACGGCAAGAAGTGGGTCGATGGCAAGAACGTGAGTCGTTTTTTTTTTTCGGTATCTTCGTTCGTTGACCGTGCTTTCTTTCCCTCAGTTCAAGTAAATGTTTCTCTTCCCCCGTGTATCCTCTCCCGGAGGTGTTGTAGTAGATCCTGTCATCGTCGTCATCCCGCAACCTTTATTTTTTTTTTGTTTCTCCGTGTTGTTTTTGTCTTTGTATGCAATCACTGTTGCAGTAGGGTTGAGAATAAAACGTCGAGAAGTTTTCATGGAATCAAATGTAACGTGTGAGGTAGATACCCACTTTTCAATCTCCACATTATCGACTCTTACATGCTCCACGCTCAACCTGCGTCATGTCGTAAAAGTTTGCATGAGATTACAGGTAATCGTGTGCAACGGGTCATGACATGAGTTCAGCATCATCACAAACAGACAGGAAGTCCATGCCAACAAGGGCGACAAGATGCAGAGTAGGAATACACGACGACACTGAACAGAACACAAAATCGATGAACCCAACCGGTCGACAAGCGATACGCAACTTAGACCTGGCTGACTGGTTCATACCCGCTCCTCCCACCCCGACCTGCACCCAAGCCCAGCCCCATCATCAGCTTTTGCCTCAGCCCCTTCCTCCCAGCAGCAAGCTCCTCCCCGTCCTCCTCCCGCCGTCGTCGTCTGGCTTCCTGGAATCCCTCAGCGGGAACCTCATACAGCCGTTCGTACTCAACTCCAAGCTCCCTGCCGCCCGTCCAAAAGTCCTTGCAATTCGCCACAATGCCCATGTCGAATGGGTTCGAGGCTTTGGATGCGCGCGCGAGGCCATTCGCGGCACCGCCAGAGGTGAAGCGGTCGAGGCCGAGAAGGTGCATTAAGAATCCACTCCCGCATCCTGCACACACGCCGTGTTTGTGCGCGTGCCCATGTCCATGCCCGGTCGCGTGATCCAGCGTGGGCGTCGCCTCGCCCGCGTTTGGGCTCTGCTGATGCTGGTGTCTATGCCCCATCTGCGACGCCAGGCTCGCACCTCCGCGCCCGCCCATGAAGCCGTACCGTCCGAGGTTGGACACTTCAAGCGTCGTCATCTGTCGCGCGATCTGCCAGAATTGGCTCGCGAGGAGGACGATCGTCCACAGCAATTGCAGGGTTGCCCAGATTGCGACAGAGAAGAGGAAGGTGTCGGTTGCTGTGAGTGTGCAGATGGCGGCGGGGAAGAGACAGGATGGTGATAGTGAGGGCTGCTGGTCAGGTGCAGAGAAAACTGGGAAAACAATTCTGTTAAATATTTAATGAGAGAGCTGTGCGGAAAGCCTACAGGCCCAGGTCAGGTAGTCAAAGATTGCGATTCCGAAGACGAGGGTTGTCACAAAAACGATGAATTGTCGGTGATTGTGGACACCGACTGCACCTTGGCATGAGCCGTTAGTCCCGTCGCAGAGATGCAGATGACTCACCGCAATTCCAGACCCAAGGGCAATGGCTATCGTATTGACAGTCACTTTCTACCCGGAAATTACTTTGATAAATATATACTCACTGATCAGAGCGCGCAACGCATCTGTCGCAAATACGACAGTGCTTCGATCGCAATGGTTTCCTCGCCTGCAGAAAGTTGGTATGTTGGGGAGTATGGATGAAACAGGTGATGCATACCATACACTGGATACAAAATGTCTGTCCATTTAGACGACCCTCAGAAGCCAAATCTTCAATGATCTAAGTATTGTTAATTGTCAAAGTTAGTCCTATCAGAAGGGGAACAGACTTCTCACCGACTTCAGCTCCGCATCGCTTGTAGGCGTTGGGCAAGCTCCCGGATCTAGAGTAATTGAACGGAAGAAGTTGTACGCGCAAAGTCCGAAAATTAACGCAAAACTGAGATGCGTGAACGCGTGTGATTCGGTCTCTGTTCGTGCACGTAAGCCCAGATTAGCGTGAGTGTGGAGACGATACAAACGTTGCAAAAGGCGGGTCACCCAAGCGTATGCTACCCATACCATGGACCCAAAGATAATACCCGCGAAATAAGGACTTGCCGTTACGCTATCGGTATACGTTGGTCTGTTGAGAAGGACACGAGTTACGATCTTCGACAACGTCAAAATATGTCTCTGAACGATGAGTGATTGACATACATGATGCATGCCAAAGAATTCGGCCATGGCGAGGATGATGCCAGTATACCACGGGAGGATCGTCAAAGTCGTAAAGATGAGATAAAGGAATATCGTGGGCATAACAAAGATGGCAATTTTTGTGTTCCGCTGCACAACATGTAATGCATCGACAATTAGAAGAGATGGGCGAGGAACAAGAAACAAGACTGCTGACCTCGTTCAAAGGTTTTTTCTTCTTCATGCCATCCTCAGTGAACCCTCCTTCTTCCAACGCTCTCTTCCACGCCCCAAGACTTTTCAACTCGACCGCCATATCTCTTGAAGTCCTCCCTTCGTTGTCCTTTGCGCTGATCTCCGCCCCCTTCTCGATCAACCTCCGAATGCACATCCTGTTTCCCCTCACGACGGCCCAATGTAATGGAGTAAGCCCTGCATCATCCTTCACATTCGTATTTGCGCCGTGCTTGAGTAACAGATCGACAGAGAGTGCATCGCCTTGGTATGCTGCCCACATAAGCGCCGTATGACCGTTGGTGTCGCGCTCATCAACGCTGATAGGCTGGTGGAGAAGATAAAGGAGTGGCATGATAGTAGAGGAGTGCGTGACAAGATGTAGGGTATTGTAGCCTTGAGAGTCCTTGATATTCGGATCGGCATTGTGGGCGACGAGAAGCTGAATCACATAGAGATAGCCGCCGCGCGCGGCCCACTGCATGGGAGTGGCCATGAGGTCTCCGCCGAGCGCGTCAACTTCTGCACCTTGCTCCAGCAAATAACGACACGCTGCGACCTGCGCATTGATCGCCGCCCAGTGCAGTGGCGTGATGTTCTGCTCATCCCGGTCAGTAGCTCTGGCTTTACCGGACTCGATGAGCTCCCGCATTAGACTAATATCTCCCCGCTGCGATGCTACAAAGATATTGACCTAAGCCGCACGTAGCTCAGCGTACAGATAAATCGTGGACGACAAAGTAAGACTACCTCTGGCTCGGCAGTGGTCCTCAAATGAGACGTAGGCGTATTGAACGCGGTCGCTGTGGCGGAGGCCGGAGTGACCGACGTCGCGGATAGATCGCCCTTGGGATTGACAATCTCATCCATGGTAGTGAACGAGGTTCGGCGACGTGTTTACGACGTCGATGAGGGCGGAGGAGTCGGTGGTGATAGATGGTGCAGCCTTCAGGGTCGTTGACAAGTCTTGACACAGCTTGACACAGCCAGCCCATTTCTGACATAATATCATGTGATGTCCTAGAGGAAAATAAATAAATGTTATTCAACGTTCAAACTGCAGATCTTCGGACATTGTCAGAAAGCAAAGTTTCAACCCCAGTAAGTACTGCCATTGTACTGCCATTGCACTATTAATTGGATTCGTTGGATTGACGGTAAGTACGTGTATCCTGGTGATTCCTGGAAGCACGTCGAAGTCCTCGTGCGTTGCGGTCGAGATATCCGACTCGTCCACGGCAATTCGCGGTTGTTTTAGCTTGTGGTACCTGGTATTATCGATGCTTTTTCACATACCAGCGCTGACTCGTCTATGTATGCGCCAGCAGGATACCTGTGATTTTCTCAGTCTATTCCCCTCTCGCGATCACATTGAAATGTGTGTTACACTTGCATCATCGGCTATCGCTGGTTGTTCGAGGTGCGCACCTCCGGACATTGCGATTATGCTCGAGCTCATCATTAGCATACAACATAGCATGGCCTGTGCGTGCCTTGGTTCTATCCTTGGTTCTGGCCACGCTCCCGTTTGACGCCCAACAGACTTTGCTTCAGCCACTTTCTAATCTTTCGTCACTCACATCCACACAATCACCTTGCATTCTTTTCGCTAAAGCATTGCTGCATGTCAAACTCTCAGTTTCGCACCATTTGGCAAGAAGCCATCCGTAAATACGAGTCCGACACCGGTATCACGGTTGATCTGTCCTCGAGTTCTCTCTTTGCGAAGGTCGATTCTCCAGATGCCGTTCTCAAGCTGGTCGATGAAGAACAGAAGAAGTTCAACGAGTATTGCAAGTCAGGAGAGAAGGTCAGGGACGTGTTGAAGCCGATACTCCAGGTGGTCTGCTTGTTCGCGAAAGCGGCAGGGCAAGGCGCCAGCCTGGTATGCTCTGATTCAGGCAGATTACCGACGAGGCACTGACGTCTGGGTGATCAGGCATTTCCTCCGTCAACGGCGATATTCGGAGCCGTTGTGGTGTTGCTCCGTGTGAGTAGGATATGTCGCGCTGAGACCATCAATGGCTTACAAGACTTCGTCAGGCCGTCGAAGGTGTCAGTTCGAGCTACGACTCGATCATTCAGATCCTACAGGATCTGGACGATTTCCTAGTTCGTTTCAAGGTCCACCTTGACCACGACATAACGCACCCGATAAAAGAGATGATTGTTAAAGTGCTTGCTCATCTGCTTACGATCTTGGGGCTGGTCACAAAATCGGTCAAAGAGAACCGAGTCGGTGAGTCGGTCGCATCCCGTTTCACCTCAGCGCATTCATGCCTGCCTGTCCAGAGAGATACTTCAAAAGTCTCATCGGCAAGAACAAGGATGTTCAGGAGGCGTTGGCCAAGATGGATCAATTAACTCTGCAAGAGAATCGAGTGGTGACCACGGTGACCCTGTCGGTTGCCAATGAGATATTGGAAAATTTGGAGGAACTAATGAGAGGTATGTCCCTCAGGTTATCGTTGGTTGACGGTGCAGCTGATATCCACTCCCCTATGGTAGCTTCCCAGACCGCAGACGTTAACATGGAGGCCCTCAGGACGGCAGTAGCTCAAGGCATAGACCGAATACTCAGTGCGTCGGTAGTCTTGCCAGCGGTCCTACACACTGTTCTCAAAACCGACCACTGCAGGTGCCTCCAATAAAGTGGAAGAACGCCTAGCAGCACTCGACGCGGTCATGGGTATGTCCCACCATGAATGGATTCGGTCGTGGAATAACATGTCTGGAGCCTGACGTTCTTCTTTAGATGATAACCATCGTTTGGATATTCACAAATGGTTGTCCGCTCCGAACCCGTTCGAGAATCATGAAAATGCGTTGGAGACGCGACAGGAGGGGACTGGTAGTTGGGTTCTGCGTGATGATGATTTCATGGCCTGGAAGGCAGACGCTCCTTCGTTCCTTTGGATATATGGCATTCGTACGTCCTCTGACACAACGTTCAAGGTTTACCACATTCTAACTGATCACATAGCGGGGTGCGGAAAAAGTGTATTATGGTGAGCATCCACAGGGATTCGGGTGGTGGACGTCGCTGACAGGTATCGGAAGCTCTACCATCATCGAAGATATTCAGCGTGACTGCAAAGCGGATCTGTCGCTTGCGGTCGCGTTTTTCTACTTTGATTTCCGTGATCCAGAGAAACAGCGGCATCAAAATCTTTTGAGTTCTTTGATTACGCAGTTTTCTTCCGTATGCATCAACTCGCCGCGGGCGTTGGAGAGACTTTACGCTGAGAGTCAGAAAGGCAGGCAGCGTCCGACCATAGCTGGTCTTACCGCGACCCTCAGAGACATACTCGGTCTCTTTCGGCATGCTTATGTCGTTCTTGATGCTGTTGACGAATGCACAGAACGAGAACGTCTTCTGCCCTTCGTCGAGATGCTGGTTGGTTTGAAGCTTGCCAACCTACACATACTGGCTACCAGTCGACCGGAAAGGGACATCGTGAAGTCTTTCGAGTCTCGAGTGTCATACAGGATCTGTCTCGAGAGTGCTCTTGTTGATCAAGACGTTCGCATGTATGTACGGGATATCCTTCATCGAGACTTCGACATGTGGGAAACAGAGGTACAGGCAGAGATCGAGGCAGCTCTCGTCGACCGTGCCAACGGAATGTGAGCCGGAGTTTTTGATCACTTTCGAGGACGGAGTACTGACATACTGAAGGTTTCGATGGGTTTATTGCCAGATCGATACCCTGCGACACTGTATGACTCGACGTGTGCTGACCCAAGTTCTGAATGATCTGCCAGAGACGCTGGATGCGACTTATGATCGCATCCTGAATGGCATTCACAGGTACAATCGTGAATACGCTCACCGAATCTTGCAATGGCTTGCATTTTCCTTGCACCCTCCGACAATCAAAGAACTTGGTGAAGTCCTCGCGGTCAATTTTGACGATGAACTCGCTCGATTCGACCCTCGTGATCGGCCTCCCGACCTACGTGCAATGCTTGGCATTTGTTCAAGCCTCATCACACCTTCGAGTGGGAACTTAAATCAAACGGTGCAGTTGGCTCATTTCTCAGTGAAAGAGTACTTGATCTCGGACCGCATCCGGAACAGGTCGACCTCAGCTTACAGTGTCGACGCAAGACTCGCTCATTCGTTTATCTCCCAGGCTTGTCTGGCATACCTCCTGCAATTTGACAAGCCCGATTGCGTGGACGCTAGCACTCCCGAGCGTTTTCCACTAACTAATTATGCAGCTCAGTTCTGGGTAGATCACTATCAATTCAGACCTTCCGATAATAACAGTAAACTGGCTGCAGACCTATTCCGAAGTCCAAACACAAAATTCGCTAACTGGATTCGAATCTTCGACCCCGATCGTGCTTATCAAACTCCACGACTTTCACAGCAGGACTTCCCATCTCCAGTATACTATGCCTCATTTCTTGGGCTCGAAGATATGGCACTCCTGCTACTGGAAAATTGTGCAGACGTGAACACACAGGAGGGCGACTACGGGAATGCACTGCAGGCGGCGTCGTCTCGTGGTCATGGGGCCATAGTGCGACTACTATTGAAGAACGGTGCGGATGTCAATGCGCAGGGGGGCCTCTACGGGAACGCNCTGCAGGCNGCGNCNTCTGGNGGTCACGNTGTCNTCGNGCGTCTGCTGCTGGAGAANGGCGCGGACGTCAACACGCAAGGGGGCGATTGCGGGAATGCACTGCGTGCGGCGTTGTCTGGCGATTGGGAGACCATCATGAGGCTTCTGCTGGAGGATGGGGCGGATCTTGATCTGTAAGGGAGGTGGGCTGAACAATGTGAGTTACGCTGCCATGACTCACTTTGCTTTCTTCTGAATTGCGCTCATGTGTGCAGTTCAATGTAGTTCTTTCCCTGCCAGTGTCACCTTTTGATTACTCGAACTGTCATGACGGGTGCCACTGCCGGGTTATAAAGTTGATGTTTATCCATACACTCTGATACACAACATTTGTGGATGCGTTGTTCGAGAGTTTGAAGGCATAACACATGACTGTAAGGTTCAATGTGTAGTACGGATTCAGGCAACAGGTGAGAATATACAAAAATTCTCCATTGACGAAGACGACGACACAACCTTCTTAAAGTACGTACATCTGGCATGTACGGCCAATATGGCCGAGAACTTTCCGACAACTTGGAATTATTTTTGCTCCTCCAAAGACTCGAGCCATCTGAGCTGCTCCTGGCCTGCTTCGCGCGACATACCGTCTGCCGAAATACCGACTTTCGCATCGCTATCTCTGGTCTCCGGCGTTGTCCACTCCTTCGCTTCTTCGGTCTCAATCACCAAGCATTCGCTCACTTTGACAGACTTCTACTTCTTGACCCACCTGTTCAATCACACCGCGTGTTCCGCGAGCGCCACCTTCTCCATGCATGCTTGCCTAGGTTGTATCTCTCCTGTATGCCCGTATTTTCCCCTGCCGGTTTACGTGAAAATCGGCCTCACCAGGGAACACAGTGTGTGCACAGATGTCAACTGATGTCATTGGCTTCTGCATAACGGTAAATCACAGGTCCAACTGACCTGCATTCCAGCGACATAAAGATGGTGGCCTCAAATTCGTTCGCAACAAAATCCTGAGATTTCTGCTGCTGCATTGTAAGTGCAGGAAATGTTATGAGATGAGATCGCGGACGAACACGTTTCCTTGGACGAGTCTTAAAGGAGTGAGTGTGTTAAATGCGATTGCATGAAGAGACAACAGCGGGCTCATACGAAATGCGACGCCTGGTGCAGAAATCCGTTCGTGGGTAGAGAGGGATTTGGGGGAACGAGGACAGGTCACATCGGCGAATCACTTACACGACTTGCGGCATATCTGACTCTCTCTGCAGGGACATCGCATCACAAGCTGCCGTCGACGGTGTTGGCAAGTGCTGAGCGGTGCATATCGACTGTGTACACGATGTTACTTCCAGGCAAATACAACAGATGCCACGTGAGCATCAATCACAACATACAATTATACATGTGCGCACTCACTGAGCTACTGATTCAAATTCGTACCTAGATGTCCCCACTCAACTCTCGAGATTCCGAATCCTTCACCACCGCATAATGTTCGGTAGCAGTTCACACTATTGCGTGTGAATCGAGGGTCTCGAGCCGTCGCTCATGGCGCGTGTGTAGGCGGGGGAGAGTCATAACGACGAAGTCTTCCCCCTGTTTTTTTTCTAAACCCATCGTCCTGCCGTCAGCCATGTATAATATTTTCCTCCTCCCCATCCAATTCATCAACATAACAATATTGGATGTTGCAAGCTTGAAGAACGTCTGAGGCACGTCCGGTGCGATTTTGGAATGCGGAGGAGATGGACGGGGTTTTATCACTATCTCAGTCTACGACGCGAAGGATGGGTGATGGTTGGCCAGGCTGGTCAGGAGTTGGAAGTTAAGGGTGATCCGGGTGGGGGTAGGTTGGTTGCTCAAGGAGTCCTGTTGCAGTAAAGTCAGAAGCAAGGGGTAGCAAAAACACGAGCAAAAAATTACGGAAGAAAGCAATTAGAATGCAGGGTAGTGCAACGAACACACCCACGAATCACCGCTGGATGCATCGCCCGCGGCGTTCGGCCAATCGTTTTGCAGAACCCGTATTATTTCACGTTCGAGAGCCTCGCCAAGCCGGACGACGATACGGCATAGCATTGGACGAAAGTGAGCGGTTTGCTTGGGAATCTACGATGTTCGTGGGCTGTAGTAGATCGTGCGGCTGATAGAAAGGATGTGTGTTCGCGTGCCATGGATCTCTGCGTTTGGCTTTTGGTTTTCCATATAACAAGAGACTTATTGGGCAAAAATTAATAAATGAAGGTTATCGCGTCATTCGCGTCGGACGGGCCTTTCTGTTTCCAGGATGGCAAGACCTATCCCATACGTTTCTTGTTGCCATGACGCGGTCACTCACATTCATTTTCTTAACAGATCGAATGCCTACCATTGCCAGTCCACCTTCTCTGTGCCGTTCTCCGTGCACACGGCGAAGAAATTCCAAAATGGAAGGTGAGCTTTTTTCCGTATATCCTTCATGAAGAGTTTCGTGCTCACCCTTCACAGAGTCGACGCCGCTATCCTGTTCGCTGGCCAATCAAGGCATCAAGGTTCGCACACGAAGAGACATTAGCCAGCGCAAGCCGCGCGGTTTGGGTCCGCCCTTCCCTGCAATGGCCCTGTCGCACCCGCTGCCCACGCCAGTGCCCAGGCGCCCATCCCTGACGACGAAGAGTCAGAGCCGAAGGGTGAGCCTTGAAAGAAGAGAAGGAAGAGATCGCCTGTAGGAGAGTACCGGGAGGAATGGGAATGGGAACGGGAACGGGAGGTAAAGAGGGCGCGGCT